>QLSR01000062.1:1745919-1794243 GCA_031780015.1 Citrullus colocynthis | reverse complement strand
AAAAAAAAAAAAAAAAAAAAAAAATGTAGAACACTTGAACCATCCTTGTCCGTGTAAGAAGATTCAATAACCAGTAATCTATTTATTTCAAACTATCAACAGACTTTGAAAGTCAGACCCAAAAAGCTAGATAACAGACCAAGAAGGATAATCACTAATTTGAGCATATAAATTAAACAATTAATTTATACAATGCCCAAGAGTAGCAAACAAAAAATTGGGCATGTGGGGGGAGAGAGAGATCTCACCAAACCAGTTACATATCAAAATATCAAGAACGATACTGTCCCACCAACATTCATTGAAGTTTGGTAGCATGTGGCGAAAGGTTAGCTGAAAATCAAGAGAATTAAGTTATAATTATATCAATGAGTTGGACAAAGGCAGGCACTTAAAAGGCCAAGCTTCGATTGAGATCACAGTATGAAATTCATAGGTACTGAAAAACCGAACCTCCATCATTTCAAACCCAATTGACAACACCCATAGTAGAGCTTGGTTACGAATCATTATTGCCTTGCCCCACCATCCAATTATATGAGCTGGAACGAATTCATCGAAAAGCGTCTCCTGGAAGTAAGGATAAGCAAGTATGATGAATCCCCCAATGTTGTAGATACAAAAAAAAAAAAATTCAGCAGTACATTTTTTAGTATATAGGTAAAAGATTTCGTACATAAATATTCTTAAATCGACTTCTGGAATTTTCAGGTAAATAAAGGCGACAATCAGCACCATAAGATCTTTCCGGAAGCTCTGCATGAAATGGCAGTATGATAACTTAAAACTTCTGATGATACCGAAACCATACTTAACATTTTTATGGATAACAGTGCCTTACCAACACCGAGGTCAGGATGGAGAAACTTCATAAACTGTCGAGCATCATCACGACTCTGGAAGACAATTATATTGTGATGTTAACAAATGATAATTTCTAAATGTGCATTGAAAAACCCTTTAAACAACCAGAAGACAAAACAAAACTGTCAATCATCCAACTGCAATCTTAATTTGAGACCTCTTTCCACCTGACAATTTCCAATTTAAAGAACATATAAGTCATAAAAAGAAAATTTTATTAACAAAAACCGAAATTTTCAACTAAGGTCCTGTTTTTCTGATTAATTAAAAAAGACACAATACTTTATAAAAAACAACTACGCTTAATTGACTTCCAACGCACAAATCTATACATGGAAAAATAAGGAATATAGCTTGCACCGAGAACAATTAGACAGTAAATATTAAAGTAGAGAAGAAATAAGGGAAAAGGACCACTTTGAGGGGCACATGACCTGAAAAAGCAAAAAAGTAAGCGCTATCAAATAAATGACTGCCATTCCATGTACTAAACGCCAAATTGCTGGATGTGGCCTAATCAAAATCCTGCAAGGAACAACCTCAGGCGTGAGGGGCGTAAAAACACAGTTTCATGAAAACACTTTTCAGAACTTCTCTAACTCACGAACCATACCAAAGTGATCCGAAAAAATTACCATTTGTAACCCAACTAGAACTAATAGTTTTAAAAAAGGGAGTACAAAATGCGCATATAAAAAATGGAAATAGCAACAACAATGAAAAGACAGGCTATACATAAGAAGTTTTAAATTAGTGATCTTCTAGTCTAGAAACAACGATCATCTCGTTATATTGTGCAGATGAAGGGCAGGTCTTGTCTTGCCATGCATATAACAGGAATAAAGCAAATCTAGAGTCAAAATATATTCCAACTTTCTAACAAGTATTAATCTCCACTCTTTACCATAGAACGTTCTTTATGTATACAACACAAAGATGAGGATGTCAATATACTATTCCATTTGCTCAATAAAGAACCACTTACGTTGATGGGGCTTGCAGCAAACAATAGGCAAGAAATACTGCAATCATAGCCCATACACCCCTACATGGAATAACACTTGGTAGGATGAGCTTCTGATCACAGAAACAAAACAGTGATAACATAATTCTTATTGACACAAACCTTTTAACAGATGTAGCACTATCCTCATGTGCCGAGTTTTGAGGATCAAGGGCTCCACTGGCCCATCTGGTTAAGACAAGCGTACAAGCAACAAGGTAAATAAAACACAGTTTAAGAAATACTAAAAATAAGTGAGTTGAAGTTTCCTTCATAAAATGCTAGAAACATTTTTATTTAGTTTAAAAGACAACAGGGAATTACAGCTGGAGAGTATAACATCATCGAGGTCATAACAATTTTCCAAGCATAAAGTGACACCAGATGTTGAGACTCTCCCTATCTCTCATGATCAATTCTGAGTCTTCATTTAGATGTTCATATGTTATTCTAGAACTACAAATTTTTTAGATAATATTCTCATTTTAATTTAGTCATCACAAATAACGGAAACACATGACTACTGTGACAAAAACCTAGTTAGAAAAGAAACTCAATTAGCTGGCACTTATAGAATGTAAAATAAAGGCCAAAATGATATAGAATGTTATATGTATATCAGACAGGAAATATAATGGAAAATTATGGGTGTCCAAATATCTCTTGCTCCATGCTACCAACTATAAAAAGAAATGAAGGAAAAGCTTCCATTTCTAGGGAACTAAACATACAGAAGGGAACTTTGTTATCAGAACCAGAAAAACAGAAAGACATCCACTGCTACCCCAAAAGGACAGATAATTAACATAACTAACTAACTATCATGAGCGATAAAATAACTCATGCAATACACTGCAGGTGCATCCAAAACAAAAAAGTATGTGCAAAATTTCAGTATTGAAACAGCAGAATTTTTCAACTCCTCTCTTATTCACAATGACCTAAGCAGTACTTAAACATTAAGAGGTATCGTTTCATTTTAACCTCTAAAAATAACGTTGTACCAAACATATGGTTCACTCTTTTACAACTAACCAACATAAATTAGATGGAGTAGGAAACTTTCACAGGGAAAAAGGAATCCTAATCAGATTGTAGATGGAAAGCCAACAAAAAAGTTCAAATAAACCACTTCAAATGCAGCAGAAATTTGGACAAAAGAATTCAATGATAAGAAACTACCTATTGCGCAAAACACTCACATAAGGAAGCATGCACCAATAAGTAATAATGATATAGTACGAGGCTTGTACGCCCATGCAGTCCAGGGATCAAGATCTTCACCCATGCTTAACGAATTATAATCACCATTTTCCTGAACCAAATAATTTCTTTTCCTTGCTCGTTTGGGTCCATCAGGCTCCATGGCCATTTCTTGAAATGATACAGCTTGCTAACTGCACATCACAAATACAAGGGTGTAACCATTTTTCTTAAACATACTACAGAGTGACAAGTAAAAGGACTCCTAGGCTGCCTCCTCGTACAGTGATTAACAGCTTAGAGCATGAAAGGGGCAAAAGGGCAATCGAAATTTGACAGAACAAGAGCACCTTTACAAACACCAGGCAGAACTATGGACAGAACACAGAAATATAATATCCCTATTAATTGGTAAGCCAATACGTCTAGAGCGTACATTTTGGTGATATATGCATGTCCACCCCAAACATAAATATATTAGTAGAAAAATCAAAAGTTAGTTGGACCATCAAAAAGTATTCCAATGCTTGGAACACTCAACTCCAAATCATATCCTTCCAAAATAAGAGAAATGACATGCGTTCTAGATTATGGGTAAAACTAAATTTGACTCACATTTTACCTTTCTACGAATTGAGCCACCAAGTTAAAATTCTGATATTTTCAGCCTAAAAATGTTCTCATCTTTTTCAAGTTCAACTCCTCATTATACTTCATTACTTGGTTTATTTTTGTGTTCAAAAGAAACATAATTCAAGAAATCAAGTCCATTCTTTTAGCCCTTTAACAAGCAAAGAAGCCAAAAGTACTGTTACAGAGATTCAAAGGCTGAGAAATGGCATGGCACCTTGCAGAAAATCAATCAGCAAATCTTGATAAACATGGAAACTCATTAGGCCAACAATAGTTTTGGTTGGCAAATATGATAGATGGACAAAAGGGGGGAAAATTTTGTAAAAAGATGAACACATATATTCCTCGGAGGAAGTTCACATGATTAAACACCTTCTCAGCAATATAAAAATCTGATACTCTAAATCATTACAGAATCTAGAGAAATTCACACCAGGAAATTAATGAGAAGATTGTGCTCCAGTCAAAAAAGGTGAGCAGAAAGAGCCATTAGCTGATATGATTAAGAAAAACATTCCATAGAAGCATGTGAAATCTAATCCTCTATTCCCATCCCAATGAATGGTCCCTACAGACTTCCCTTCGGCTGATTGTGACATATTCATCACCAATCACAATAGTCTAACAATGAACTTCTAATGAAGTCCAATCACTAAAATTTACATATTTCACCCATCAATTGGGTGCCTGTCCTTCAACGTCCAAAAGAGATTCTCAAATCTCAAGTCAAACTAGTTTATCCAAAGGGCAAACCACTTTTACACAAATCTGATCCCACACGATGCTCCAAACTTTACAGACTGTTTGCTAATAATAATGCATTAAATCTATGCCAAAGGCTAAGATTCATAGCTCTGTTAAAGTGATTTGAGTAGAGGTCTGATGGAAGTGGCCTAAAATTTTAAACACAAGATCACCAACTTACTACAACCCCCAATGTTGGCCTTCCTTGAATTAATCCTTCCATTCCACAGCCTAATATATCATAACCCAATAGATTAAATCAAACATATACAAATGGATCCAACACAAAATCCTCAAACCGAAAACTCATTCAATATCTACAAATAATATGATTCAAGCTTTTGCAAAATCTTCCAAAAGAAAAAAAAAAAAAAAATCCCAGAGCACCACATCCAAGAAGATGGCGTAATTTAATTATTAAAAGAAAAAAGTGAGCTAGACCAAGAACATATTGCTTACTAATGAGTTAAGTGAACAAAAAAGAGATACACAAAGCACAAATCTAAAAAGAAAAAGAAACAGTGAAAATAGAGAATATAAATATAAATTAGAAACCTGCAGGCGTGTGAAGTGCAATTAAGCAGTGGGGAAGTCAATAAGTAATTAAAGAATAAATACAATAAAAGAACTAAAAAATCTTATATAGGGAGTACTGTAGGAAAGAAAGCAAAAGGGGAAGGACCCCACCATGAAATAACACTACCCTTTCCCTTCCCTTAATTGAACCGTTGCATGTCTTGAAAAATATAAAGTACCCATTATTGAGAATGATATAAAAATGAAAACCCATATCAGAGTCGCCCAGAAATTGCGCATAAAAAGAAGAAAAAAAAAAAAAAAAATACATGGAAGGGTTTCTAAGAACTAAAGGAAACGAGAAAGATTTCATCACAAAGACAGAGAGACAGAAAAGCAATGGATGAATGAATTGTACAAAAATGATAAGCAAATGAAACCCAAATCAAAAGAGGGGGGAAAAGGTGGAAGAGGGGAAAAAGCGTATTTATGTATTTCTGTTTTGTGTGTGTGTGTTCTCTATAGACGATGTAACTTACGTAGAGAGGGTGAAGAAGGGCTGACAAAGGAGTGCCCTAGCCGTACGATTGGAGGACAGAAGGATTGTAGCCGTCAGATCAGAAAGAGAGAGAGAGAGAGAGAGAAAGGAACAAAGAGAGAAAGTGGAAGTTCTAATAATGGGGAGTTATAGAAAGCAGTGGAGAAACAGAGAAAGGGAGAAAGAGAAAGAAGAAGATGGAGAAAGGTAAGATTAAACAAAAACCCAATTCAATTATCTTATGATTAAATTTTGATACAAATCAAATCCAAATAATCATCTGATTGCTTTCTTTGGCAGGATTGCAAGAACAGGGAATTGGGAAAAGCAATTAGCCTTTGTAACAGTAGAGAGAGAACAAAAAATATTACAAATTAAAAAAAGAAAAAGAGAAAAAACCCCTCTTGGCTTTGTTCTCTCTTTTCCTTTAATCTGAGAGATAGAGTAGAGAGAGAAAGGAAAAGTCTAACTTCTTTTCCTTAAGATTAGAGAGAGAGAAGAAAGAGAAACAGTCAGCAACAGGTGCAGGAAGGCAGGTGCTGGTATTTTCCTTTTTTTAAAAAAATGTTATTTATTTATTTATATTTTTATTTTTTAGAAATTATTTTAAAAAATAAAACGGTTGAAAATATTTATAATTAATAGCAAAATATACTGTCTATTTGCAATAGACTACAATAGACTACCATATGTCACACACAAATAGTAATAGACATATTTACTATATTTGTAAATATTTTGGTTTATTTGGTTATAATTAAAAAGAATTCTATTTTTTAATGGTTTAATAAGGAGGGATGAAGCCACTTGTTAACAAGATGTATTTTTGGAACAATCTTTTTCTTTTTTCGTAAACTTTTTTCTATAAAGTTAAAATTAATGGTTTCTTTTTTCTCTCCCTTCTAAATTACAAATAGTATTCACAAACTTTGTACTATTTTTTTTTTTTTAAAAAAAAAGAAAGAATACTTTTTGTTCCAAAAAGTTGGTGTACAATTATTCTTGACATCCATTAAAATTTGATGAAAATTGAGACTTAAAATAGGTGTGGCAATGACTTTTGGACCCCCTTTACCACCTGTGATGAAAATTGGTGTAATAGTACTGAGATTCCATTTATAGATCAATTGTAAACTTGAATCGTAAATATAATTGAATTACGTTTGATAGAGTTTATTTAAAATTATGAATTTATCACATTTTATTGTTACCATTACTGTTACCGTTATTGCTTAACCCTAATATAACGATAACAGTAAAAATAAAGATAATAAATGTGGCAGATTCATAATTTTCACATTGTTATATAATAATATTTGTAATGGTAACGATAACGGTAATGGTAAAGGTAGTGGATCCTATGTAATTTTCAACGACCATCAGATTCAACACCTTTGTTTGTCAATCAAATTACATGTTTTGATTACAGATTTAGTGGTGGGCCCTATAGTTCATTACGATTACAAAACACAACTAAACAACAACAAACGTAATCAATTGAGATCCACTTTTCAAATTATCATTGATGAATTACGTTTAACCTGGGGTAAACGTGGCATTGAAAGAAGATGAGAGTTGTTTTATAAAAAAAAAATGCCGAAAGTTACCTTCTTGGTTAACTTAAAATTTTGGTCATTTGGAGAAAGTTAGAATTTTGTCCTTATGGTATGATAAAATCTTCATAAATAGAGACTATTTGTGATGTTTTATTAAACTGTATGAACTAAATTCTAACTTTCTCCAAATAAAATGGACCAAATTTGTAATTTAACATTTTGTAACTGAACAAGTCTCCTTTAAATTTTTAAAATAATAATTAAATTTTTTTCTATTACAAATATGGGTGGTTTTTTTTTTAAAAAAAAATGTATTACAAATTGCATTGAGGAGAAAAGGATATCATAACCTTGAAGTCAAGGTACAAATAAAACACAACAAAATGAGCTAAAAGACTATGCAATAAAAAAATCAAACACAATACAACTTATATAAAAAAAGCTCTAAAGAGGAGCAACAACAAATTTTCTCAACAAAAATTTCAAGCTACTTCGAACAAACAAAAGAGATATCGAACTGGAAAATCTGATTAACTACTTGGTGAGGACGATACCCCATAACCTCTAGAATTACACTCCACAAGAAAAAAAAAAAAAAAAAAAAAAAAAAAAAAAAAGGAATATGAGTGAGTTGGTCCTTTAATTTCAAAGAAAAAAAAAAACAACTATTTGTACTAACTTTTTCCTTTTCTTTTTCTTTTTTTTTTTTTTAAAAAAAAAATTAAATAGAATTAATATTGTTACATGTATTCAAATCACTCTATGGGGAAATGTAATTTTTTTTTTTTTTTAATTTTTAAGAAAGAAAACAAAACACAATAAAGCCAAACACACTATTTATCATTATCGATAAGGAAAAAGAAAACTTCTCCCATATATTAGAAGGAGCCCATTCAATTGGTTGAATTTGTAAGAGTAAGACCAGTGGCGACACCATTTTGTAACCTACAAATACGCCTGAATACAAAATGGTGTTGGCGATGATCTTGTAAATGGCCAACTAAAAGTTTTATTTTTTAAATTTACATATTATAAAAGAAAAAATGTTTAAGAAAGAGTTCTCACATTCAATATTCAATATTAGAATTTCAAATCTTCATTTTATACTTTATTTTTTTTCTTCAAAAAATCAATATTATGAATTTTAACAGCGCATTTAAAAATAGGCTTTTATCTATATACATTTTTATTAAATTCTTTTTCTAAAAGTTTTAAGAAATGATATAGGAAATGGATTATAAATCTTTTTCTTTTAAAAAATGTTTTATAAAATAGAAGGTTATTTTGAAAAGGAAAAAAAATGGGTACAAATCCAAATTAAAATTGTCATGTTATAATTTCTTTTTGAAAAAATATTATTAAATAATTATTTTGTTGGCTGCACTATGTTTTGCTCTTTTGAAAACGCTTTTCACTGCTTTATTTTCCCTTCTTTTGTAATTTTTAAGAATATTTGAGAAAGTCTTTTTCAAATACAAAGTTTTTAGTTTAAAAATAATATTTATCCAAAAATAATTTTGGTATAAGCAAATAAAGAAAACTATGTTCCTTTTCTTAAAAAAAAAAAAAAAAAAAAGACGAGAAATAATTGTTTAATATTATTTCCAAACAACTACTGACATTTTTATATTTGTTTATTATTATTTTATTCCACAATAATTAATTATAAATATTCGAAAGCATCCTCCAAGGATCCTCTTCTTCATTGTCGCATATTTCCTTTGCATGTTTCTCCACTCCTTTATGAACTTTTGCTATTTGTTCAATTACCATTATACCCTCGGATATATTTTGTCATTTTTCAAGATAAACAAACCTTTTTTCCATAAAAAGACAATACTTTTTTTTTTAGTTCTACCAAGATTTAGATTTAACATAATTGTCAATCATGAACATGATTCAACTAATATAATTTTTTTTTCTGATATCCGTGAGTGTCCAAGCGAACTTACACGTTTCTCGACTAATCTCTCGAGACAACCAGCCTGACCCTACAACATTTGGGTGTCAAGGATACCCGTAGGATATAAATCCTAGGTAAGTGGCCACCATGAATTAAACCCATGACCCCTTGGTCCTTTGATCTTTTTAAGATATTCCCACTACCACTAGACCAACCCATGATGGTTAACTAATATGAATTTATATACTTCAATTTTGAAGTCTAAAGTTTGATCTCCTACCTGTAAATTGTCAAAATAAATAAATAATTTAAATTAAAAAGAATTTGATCTCCTACCTCCCTATCAAAGATGATGCATGTAAAGAAATTTAATATAAAATCTAAACCAATTAACTATGTGTCAAATGTCGACTGTCCCTGAAATTTAAAATTCTTCGTTGACACATGATCTCGACTAAATTTAATATGCCAATTCTAATGATGATCACTGAAGTTAATGTGGTATGAGATATTATTGACTAAGATGACACTACGTGGTTGCTAGTAATTGAATACTTTCTTTTTTAAAAATACTCATTAGCTAAAGAGACCCTCAAAGATGAACAAATTTAGTATTGAATAACAAAAATGAAGTTGGATGGATGGGGTATTTGGGTATTTGGTGAAAAAGAACAAGGAGAAAGATGCAAATAGAGGAAAGATGAGGGCATTATAGCAAAGGGGAAATGGAAGGTGGGAAGATGGAATAATTTAGGGTTGAACAAGATGTGACCTTAAGCACAAAGGGTCATTTCATTGTTCCTTTGTGTATTTCTCTTTCACACAAACGGGGGGACCCTTCATGTTCATAGCTTTTTATGTGTGATCCATTTGGAATACTATGCAAAAATGTGTAAAATCATCAACCATCAATCTCCCTATTTTTCAAATAATAATAATAATAATAATAATAATAATAATAATAATAATAATAATAATAATAATAATAATAATAATAATAATAATCTCTCTCTATCTCTACCAAGAAATTAATTACATTAGAAAAAGAGAGAAGCCAATAGCCACTACTTTTCTCTACTCCTTTCTGTTTGTTTTTTTTTAATTAAAAAAATTAAAAAAATAAATATTTTATTACTCTCTATAAGTTCAAATAGAATAATTGAATCCATTGAGTCCGTTTTAATTTATTAGAAAAAAAGAAAAGAAAAGATAAGAATTTTTACCTTTTAAAAATGCAACCGTTTAAGTCCCTAGGTTCAAAAGAAATTTAGAATAAAAAGAACTCTCATATGGGTCATTTTATTCTAATTAATTTATTATTCCTCATTTATTGTATTTTATTTAAAAACGAGTCACAACTACTTTTGTGGATGCATCTATTGTTGATTTAATCGAACGTTGGTTCAGGAGTTGATTTGAATCATATAAAGGTTGTAGAACCTATATTATTCTCCATTTATTTTATTTTATTTTGAGTAAATAATAGTTAGGTCAAATATCATTTTAGTCTTTTATTTGTTAT
Organism: Citrullus colocynthis; assembly: GCA_031780015.1. Lineage (NCBI taxonomy): Eukaryota > Viridiplantae > Streptophyta > Magnoliopsida > Cucurbitales > Cucurbitaceae > Citrullus > Citrullus colocynthis. The sequence goes on along the minus strand of QLSR01000062.1, from coordinate 1,783,761 downwards.
GTTTTCTGTATTTTCAATCAATTTTAAATTAAGTAAATATTGTTAGTTTATTCTTGATTTTTACAAATATTTTAATTTACATTAGTACTCCCCTTATAATTTTTAGAATAAATTCACATGATGTCTTTTAATTTTTTTGCAAGATTATTATTATTATTTAACAAAATTTTATATATAAAAAAAATTTGAAGGACTACATTTAAAATTTATTGTAACCATAAAGACTAAATTTAGTCCATCGAAAATATAAAGATTAAAATAGAATAGAACTCAAAGTTCAAGGACAAAAATGATACTTTAATCTATTATTTCTTTATTCAAAATTCTTACACAATTGTTGAATGAAAAAACTTTTATTTTATTAGTTTACTGTCTTTTTAGTTGATAATATATATACTTTATGTCAATTAAAATTAAACTATGATCCATTCAACCAAAAGATATTAATTGACACTTCATTATGAGTGGTGATATTAAAATTTAATTAAAAATAGTAATATGGTAGGTAAATAGTGCCAATATATACGTATATATATTTAATTAAAAAACTCATAAACCATTGCACTTGTCGAACAATTTCCAAACTGAGACGATGGATTGAAATTATGTCATAAATTACAATGTCTATTGGGAACACTTGAGGTAGTAATCAAAAGACAAATATGCAATCATGAAAGACATTATTGACAAACCAATTAAGTTGACATATATCATGCATAATGTAACAGATCAATTGTCCATAATCATTATTTATTACAACCATCATTTGAAAAGAAAATCGAACTAACCATTATAAAGAAAAAGTTGCATAATCATCTTTAAAATCTTGACTTACAAGTTTGTGAGAGCTAGTAATTTTGTATATCAAGTCGAAAAACTTGACTAACAAATTAAAGTAGTCACAATAAACCTATAACTAGGTCAAAGGACGAATAGAACATAATGGACCAATGTGTCTAGTTAATTCTTTTGACAACTAACTGGGTTGGCTTTTGTGAATGTGAGAAAACTCTCGTGATATTTTAGTCGGTGATAGATATTTGTTTGAGTTTGATTTACTTTTTGTCTATATAAAAAACGAGAAATAAAGTTTTCAATTACCTATATAATATCACTTTTGTTGCTTTTCTTCACAACCTAAAAAGCTAGTGAATTAATTTAAAGAAGACTAATATTCATTGAAATCAAAATAAAAATTTAAGGATAAAAAATTGTACATATCAAGATTTATGAATTAAATGAAAATTAGACAAATATATATATAATTTGGTTAAAAATATTTAGTAATGAATTACCTTTTTCCTCCATGCAAATTTCAAAATTTTCAAATTAAGACCTCAATTAACCAAGTGTGATATTTCTTATTCTTGTTTTGATTTATTTTCACATTTTTACATATTGTAAGAGAGGAAATAAAACAAGTGTGACCTAATTAATATTGAGGGAGAAAAAAGGAGTAAAGATGTGGTTGAAAGTTTCATCAATCCCATCCCATCACATAAAAATGAGAGATTGAAATTGGCCGATAAAAAGAAAAAAAGAAAGAAACAATAATGATCAAATTATAAACCTTTTCGTAATAGTACACGTAAAAAGCTCTTTTACTTCATTTCTTTTCTCGGAGAATCATGATTGCTTCATTAAATTAATTGGAATTGAGGACAATAATCATAATAGTTAATATTAATAATTAAAAAAAATATGTAGACAAACCTATTTGTGGCAATAAATTTTAGCCTCTACTGTTAGTTTATTATTGATTTATTTAAAATTTTTATTATTTATTAATGTTTTTACTATAAATTTTAAAAATATATATTCACATTTTATATATTTTCTTGTATAAAAATTATTATCATTATTATTGAACTAATCTCTGATAAAAATTGTGGGACTAAGTTTAAGATTTATTAAAAGTATAAGTAAAATTTAAAATAATATAACCAACATATTGAATGAAAGAAAGAAAGGGCCAAAATTTTGACTCAATTGATAAGTTTGCAGCAAACTTAACATTTTCTTGGGGAAATTGGTTGGGAGAGGATAAGATTTTGATATAGAATCTACTAGTTGAGTTTTCTTGACTAAGTAAAAAGAAATTTTGACCATGAAGCTTACAAATATATAATGGATAGATATTAGGGTGGATGCACTTTTTGTTAGTGCCAAATCCAATCCACCTACATCATTATGGAGAAAAAAACAATCATATCAATTTTGTAAGTACAATATTGGTAGGAGATTCGAACTACAAATTTTTTGGTCATTAATATATGTATATATTAGTTGAACCAATACTCGCTTTGACAAGAAAGATATGAGTCTAGTTAATAGTTGCAAAAGAGAAAAAAAAAATGACTATCATAAATTATTGACACGAAGTTGACTATTTACCTATTCATTCATCTAATTAAAATATGGGTATATGAACAAGTGTTTGAAGAAACATATAACGTTTAAGATGTTGATCTCAATAAAACGTCGATGTGAATAGATATTCTTGAAAAATTATAAAAAAAAAAATAAAAGGTTAAAAATACAATATCTATATGAATAAATAAACATTTTATACTTTTAAGTGAGTGAAAATAACTATTACTTAACCCTCGGTTCTAAAAAAATAACATAAAGTTAGTAAAAAAATTGTCATCCAAAAAATGTTGAAGTTTTATACAAATAATATATTTGAAGGTTTGAAAGATACTTCTACATAATTTCTAGGAAAACTATTATAAATAGAAAAAATATCAAACTATTTACAAATATTAGAAAAATTTTACTGTTTATGAGCGATAAACTGCAGTAAAATTCTATTACTTAGTGAAAATTTTATATATTTGTAAATAGTTTGACTCATTTTGCTATATTTAAAAACTAATTTTTATATTAATTTAACTACTAGTTGACTAATGAAAAAGTGACGTGACGTGACATTTAGAAGAGCTACAAGAATATAAAATCTACAATATTGTACATTTTTTTTAAAAAAAAATTTATATCATATTGAAAAACATTGTTTATCTAAAAAAACCTTTATTTTAGTGTATGTATTTCCCTATTAGTCTATGGAAGCAACATTGAAAGGCTAAATCCACAACTTTATAATTCCAAGATGAAGGTTTCGTTTGTCACACGTAATTTTTTTTTTTCTTCACAAATCCAATTGTAGTTTTCCGAAAACCAAATGCTTAAGCCTAAGTTTTATATGAATAAATGACGTCATCAAGTTAGCTGATCTCAAAAACGTTATTTTATTACATTATTCCACAAATTATTTTTAATTTCTTTTTTAATTTTTAGATTCATTAAGAAAAATATCACTCGGCATAAATATTTTAGAATATATAAAAGATATTGACTTAATTTGTTTTTTTTAGCTTTTCCACTGCATGTTCTATTTTGATTATTAAATCTTTAAGCATTACATTTTAACCTCTAAAACTCTAATTTTTGTATTAATTTATTCGCTAAACATCTATTATGTTATTCATATGTGACTTGTAAATGCTCATTTAAATAAGGAATTTAAATGAAATACAATACACTATGACTCGTTTGTTTCACAGATTTTGTTATGAAATTTTAATATATGTATGTTAATTAATCATTAAATTAATATACATTAATAATAACTATTAATTTTAATTAATTATTGAATAGGAATACATTATCCAAACTTAATAAATTTGAACTAATATATTTACCATTAAGATTTATGTTATATTAACTATTTAATATAAAGTTTTATTTTTAATTATAGTTTTCTAATTTATTTATTTATTTTTAGTAATTAAGTTAAATTTAATTAATGGCTAATATACAATATTTATTTATTTATATTTTAAGTGATTAAATAATCAATTAATATAAAAATATATTAAATAATGGTAAATTTAATTTATGATTATATTAGTTGTTCTTTTTATTTAATTAAGTAATTAATAGTAAATTATTCTAGAAATTTTAAATCTAACTAATATCTATACTTATAAAAAGATTTCTGTGATTTAAATCGGCCAAATGGTTACATTATATGATTTCAAAACGATGTGAATTTTGGTTTAATGATTAATTTAAAAAATTGAAAAAAAAGGCTAAAACTAGAAACCATTATAAAAATGAATTACATTGCAATATTTTTCTTTTATGAGTAAACTTGGTTTTCAGCCTACTGTGTGTTAAATTATTTGACAATCTGTTTTCAAATATAACAAAATATTACTATTTATTAATCCATGACATTATATTATATTAAAAAATATTTATAACAATTTTATTATTTAATAATTACTCTCATTTTACCATAAAGTAATGTCAAGAATATATTAGGAATGTAATAAATCTTTATATATTATACTACACAACATCGAAAAATGTAGTGTCCAAAATAAACTAAATGTGAAGTTGTTGGAGCATAAAAAGACTAAAACCTAAATAAAAAAGTATTTGTAGACATCTGTCATTTAATTTTTGTGTTTCCTTTCAAATAGAATATTATGTTGTTTAAATTACAAGTTTTAACCTGTAATTTTAACTTTAAAATTTTGCCTAATTTTAAATTTAAAATTATTATTTTAGATAGCAAAACTATTGAAAATATTATCAAATATAACAAAATATTAATGATAGACATTTATGAATATTGATGGAACACTGACATCCATTAGTGTCTATCACTAATAGACAACGATAGATGATAGTAGTTTATCATGGATAGACAATCATATTTTGCTATAATTATAAATATTTTGCCTCATTTTGTTATATTTGAAAATATTCCTTAAATTTATGTCTGATAAAATTTTAAATCTTTGTCTACAAGATTTTTAAATTACAATTTTGAAAATTGCTTTTGATAGGTTATTGATGTATTGAAAAAAAAAACTTAAATTAAAAAAAAAAAAAAAAAAATAAAAAAATTTAAAAAAATTAAGAATATTTTAAAAAAAAAAAAAAAAAAATAAAAAAATTTAAAAAAATTAAGAATATTTTAAAAAAAAAAAAAAAAAAATAAAAAAATTTAAAAAAATTAAGAATATTTTAAAAAAAAAAAAAAAAAAATAAAAAAATTTAAAAAAATTAAGAATATTTTAAAAAAAAAAAAAAAAAAATAAAAAAATTTAAAAAAATTAAGAATATTTTAAAAAAAAAAAAAAAAAAATAAAAAAATTTAAAAAAATTAAGAATATTTTAAAAAAAAAAAAAAAAAAATAAAAAAATTTAAAAAAATTAAGAATATTTTAAAAAAAAAAAAAAAAAAATAAAAAAATTTAAAAAAATTAAGAATATTTTAAAAAAAAAAAAAAAAAAACCTATCAAACGCTTATAAAATTTAGGAGTATTTTCAAACATAAAAAAAAAAGGATTTTACGAAAATATAACTTTTTTTATTATTTCTTTTTGAAAAAAGAAGATATGTCTCTCCAAAGGAAAGATCTTATTTCTATTTTCTATTCACTAGAAATCCCACTTTTAGAAAAAGCCATGGATGGCTTAGGGAAGGAAGCCAACACAAGATCTAAGATTGGAAAAAAAAAATATATTTTTTAGAAAAAGAAAAAAAAAAGTAAAATATTAAGTAAAAAAAAAGGGAAATAATTAACGTGTGGACCACCAAAATCAGTCCCTAGTAAATACCAATTCACTGTACTAAATTTCACCAACAAGAATACCATATTGCTCCAAATTATTTATATTAATTTGTAGACCACCCAAACATATTTCAATAGAATGCTATTTTAAAAATCAATTGTTCATTCTTCAATTGCTGACCTAAAAAAACATTCTTTTATTTAATTTCTACCATTAAATGGTCTACAGAATTGTACTATTTCTAAATGGTACAATGAAAATAAATGACCCTCTATTTACATTTTGAACTTAAATTTTTATGATTGTACTTTTATATGTGCAAATTAAACAGATTTTCGGCAATTTAGTTTGAAACCATCCGTTTGTTCTTTGTTTCGAACATTTTTTAAGTCTTTTGTTTTGTTTTTGTTATTTTGAGCATGACGAAGGTTTGGAAGACAGACTAATTGAATCACAAATTTCTTTGTTGCTAAGTTATTTTTATGCCCAAATGATCTACACTCGCTTTGTTTTTAGCTACTATTTTGTTAAAAAGAAAACTGACATCTATTTCTTTACTAATGGAGCCTCAAATTTAACATGGTAATTATTTTCTCATACGATAGAGCTCGTGTGAGAACATATATAATCAATTTGTTTATGATTTGTATAACTCTATAAACATTATTTAAAAAAATTGATGATGGTATTGAATTCAAACAAATTCTAAAGTTAGAATTGAAAGAAAAAAAAAAGGAAGAAATAAATGAAATCATCATTTAATTATAAGATGAGTTAAGGTTATGTTTTACTAGCGAAAAGAATAAATGAGATTTTTTTTTCTCTTTATTTATCATGAAAATTGCCACAAAATTAATTTTTTCCCTCACAAATATGGTACATAGATCGAACACACATATATAGTACAAGTTTTCAATTACCATTTATACAAGTTTAATGATAGAACCAAATGAAGATGGTTGTTGTGCCGTAAAAGTCTAATTGTCTTGAAAGCAAATTTGACGTGACCATGATGCAAATCATGTATGCCATTGCTTCCAAAGGTTAACACAACATCCAAACAGCGTGCATTTGTCGTAGTTAGGATTGGAATTGTCCAAAGAGTATGCTCAGAACAACGATTGGGAAATTACAGAGAGGGGAGATGAAGAGATAATTTTCTGATATTGCCCACTATGTTTAAGAAAAAAGACGAAGGAAAAAACGACTAGGGCATTCCAACGGGCAAAAGAAAATGGAAAAAAAAATATTTATTAAATTCAAAAACTATGGATCTAATTTAATGTAAACATTTTTAATTGGACAACAAAAACAGTAAAATTTAAATGGAGGGAGTAATAAAAAATCACTTCTTTTTTGCGCGCGGGCGCAACTACTTGTACCCATCCATCCTCGGACAACAATAGTATCGCGCATGTGGTGGAAGGGTTATACTTTCACCACCATCACACATGGAATCATCTCTATTATGATCTGGTATTTATACCTTTGAGATATTACTTAGTTTTCCAACATGGAACAACTTCATTCCTTTTTGCTTTACCTTTTGCTATGGGTCTTGGCCGAAGTCATTTCCAACAGTTAGTAATAACCTTTACAGAAAAAGGAGTTATTGATCGAGTTCAAATAGTTTTATGTTAATAGACAATTTAAAAATGTTGTGAGATCATCACAATGAATACAAATAAAATACTATTGTTAACAAATTTAGTAGGCAAAGGATAAAAGAGAAAAACTTCTCTAAATTCTCTTCCTGTTCATTTGTCGTGATGGAAATGTTGAACACACATATTATTTTCAAAAACATCGAAACATACATTATGGAATAGTGTTTGTTTAAGGTGTGATCTTTGTGTCGACAATGCGTTTGTCACATCGAAATTTGGAGTTTGGAGATTAATTGCATTTGTCACTTAGTATGCAATAATTTTGGATGGGCAACAAGTTTTGTTCATTGAAAGGGAAATATCAACATAACAAAGTAGATGAGAGGGTACTTCAAGCAGTGAAAATGGAGTTACTATATTGATTGGTTGATGTTGATTATCAATGTCGGATTGTCTATTTTGGTTCAATAAATAAGAAAAAAATATAGGTAATTTTTAATATTAATGCAAAAGGAATATATTACTTATAAATATTGAAATAATTCAGATCTTCATTTAGCTATATATTCCTTTTTTCCACTGTATAAAATTTTTGGATAGTGGCCAGCAATTTATTATATTATTATTTTTATGACTTTTTTTTTTTTTTTTTTTTTTTGGTTTTTTTTTTTTTTTCTTATTTATATCAAATAGTTTTATGATTGATAATATTTGTTTCTTATAAACATTTATATTATTATTTTTATGACGTCTTTTTTTTTTTTTGTTATATAAGGGTGGTTGAAAACTATATAAAAAAAAATCCAACACTATTAATTTTTGCATACTTGAATCAATTAAATACATAAATTAATAATGTGCGTCAATTGAAATTTTATTTTTTTTAAAAGTAAGAAGATCATAGAAATTTTTTAAAAAAATTTAAATAAGAAATTCAATGGAAAGAGAGTTCAATTTGATATTCTCATATATCTAATTAGTAATAGATTTCAAAATCGAATTATAATTTAAATAATTACTTTAAATATTTTTAATAATATATTTATAAGTTAATTACTCACTAAATATTAGGTTGAATATAAACTATTATTAATTAATTTATGGACACACCTTATGCTAGAAAATTTGTGTAATTATTATTTTATAATCTCATATAATTTATAATACAATACATAACACATATTTTAAAGGGTTGTTTTCAAATTTAGAAAAATGAACCAAATAGATTGTGATATTTTACTATTATTTGTAAATATTTTCAGCAGTTTTGTCATTTAAAACAATTTTTCTATTTGAAATAAAAAATAATTAAGTTTATAACGTAAAATATTATATTTCTAAACATTTTTATTTTTTAAAATATAATTCTATATTTTAAAATCTAAAATTTTAAATCTAAATACATTGAATTAAACTGTTTACATCACAAACTTGAGTAATAGGATTCAGATTGTCTATCAAATACATTTTTTGAACTAAGTGAATCTAAAAATATAAAACAAAATTTCGATAGTCTACTAAATAGGCCCTAATCAACTTAGATTATTCATTAGTTATGGTGCATAACTCTCACGCTTGTGGTAAAACTTCTTTAAATGTGAGGATTAACACAATACTCATAAAGTGGGTAGAAGAAATTTTCGTTAATACGAACGGTTCTTAAATTTTTTTTCTTCCACCATTTTTCTCAACTACTTAGGACGATTATGTGACAACTATTTTTCTATAATTCAGTAAGATTTTAGGAGAATAGCAATACTACTAGAATGATTATGAGTTGATTTTGAATGAGAAGTGAAAAATAATTATGGATAATTAACCAATGGTCATTTACAAAAAGTTAATTGATAATCATAGCATGTTTTATTTTTTATTATTAAAAATTAAATTTATAAATACTATTTTGTGACAACGAACTTTATAATTTAATCATAATATTATTATCATGTGAGTTGTAATTTTTTTAATAGGACATAATACAAGTTGCTTGCACTTTTTAAATTACACATTTGATGTGGGAACAACTATTATTTTTCTTAATACTACTTAAAATTATGATATCATGTGGACAATATTTTCATAAGGGTTAAAATACATGTGCATTCTTCAACTCCTTATATTTAATACTCTAATATTCACTTTTCTAAAATACCAAAGATTTATCATTTTAGGACATAAACGTTTTTTAGAATAACTGCAAACTTTTTCCTAGACTTTGATGATACAATTATTATTATTATTATTATTATTATTTTGAAAAAAAACAATTATCCTTTTTCACTATTTATAACTCAAAATAAAAGTAATCATATAAATGCAAGACACAATAAAAGGGGCAATCATTGATCATTCAAAATAATGAGAAAAAAAAAAAACTCAAAAAGGTGAAAAAGATAGAGATTGATTCAATAGTGTATACAATTTACAACTAAAAAAAAAAAAAAATGAAAAAGTTGGTCAAACATTGCCCAACTTTTTGAATAAATTGAAAAGAAGACACTATTCTCGACTATTTATACAGTTATGGGCAAATATGGAAATTGAAAGAATTATTTTTTCCTTTTTTGGTGAAGAAATTCTACTGTCAAATTTGACTTTTTTTACAAGATGTTATTTTTTCTTTTCATTTTTACAGTAAACCAAAAAAAAAAAAAAAGAAAAAGAAAAAGAAAAAATTGAAAGTAAAGAATAAGGAGAAGAACCAATTACATGTTGAGTCTTATGTGAACCCATGTTGATGGAAATTTTTGGGTGTCAATTTTATGGAGATATATGTGAAAATAGATGTTCTTTAAAAAAAATACTTATATATATATATATATATATAATCGACATTTGACATTTGGACAACGCGTATTTAAGGTATCATCGTTCAGGTCTTTGATTTGTAGCATGTTAAAAGTATATATTCAAACGTAGCTCAACTAATTAAGGTAATAGTCCAAGAATTCAAGTAAAATAACATAGCTCAACTGACATCAAATACGTACTATCAATCTTGAGGTTATAAGTTAGATTATTATACCTCACATATTGTAAAAACAAAAACTTTCAACTCTCATTTGTGGTTGAACTCCACATATAAAAATAGATATATATTATAGTTTAGAATACCATTTCAATCATTATACTTTATGAATTATTTAATTTTAGGTCCTATACTTTTAATAATTCTTAAATTAGGTCCTATACTTTTAATAATTCTTAAATTTAGTCAACTAGAGTTATTTTTTATTTTCAAAATTTATATTACAGATCTAATAGATAATAAAAGTTTGATAAAAAATTATAACTTAAAATTCAACATTTTTTTACAGATAAAATTGAACGGGGGAATCTAATATTAAATTCTAATTGGGCTGTCAAGAAGTTTGAACCTCTCTCAAACTATTTACGAACAAAATGGCCCTAATACTGCCATCCAATTTTGAGAACTTTATAATAAAATAACGATAATAAATTATGCTTAAATTAATTTGCATTTTGCGTAAAAAAAGTTTAAAAAATGTTTTCAAACTTAAAAAAAAAAAATTTAAAATACTCATATTATTAATTTTGAATAGAAACAGTTAATGATAGTTAATGATAATGATGATGTTCATATACCAAGTACTAATATTAATGGGATTTTTTTTTTATTTTTCTTAAAAATTAAGGGTATATATTTTTGAAAATTTCTAGAGTTTAGTGGTATTTTTTTAAAAAAATACTAATGATTTTCATCCAAAATTAACTGTAAGAATATTTTTGAGTTTTTTTAAAAGTCTAAGGCTATTTTTAAAAATTTGAAAATTCAGGGGTATTTTAACTAAAAGTACAAAGTTTAAAGATATTTTGTACAATTTAGCTAATAATCGATTGGTATTATTGTTATTACGTTGCGATTCACAAAGCCAAAAAAGATTAGTCCAATTTTTTGTGCCCTCTATAAGGAAATCAATAGTTAAAAAGAAAAAATGTTTGTGATTAAATACACGAGTATATCATGGAATTGGAAGCTGAGAAGCATTAGATTGGGTCTCAATTTTATCGAATCTCATCTCTCAGTAGATGTGGTTGGTGTGGAATCTAATGCCGAAAACGATCTAACTCAATCAATAATATATGTTAGCGATGAAGAGTTATGTAACTCGAATTCTCATTTTCAAAAATTAAACGGATACATTGACGTAATAAAAATGTAAAATGTAATCGACAAAATATTTGTTTAGTTTGATCTCTTCCTTCCTCAGCCCAAGATCGAGGGAGGGGGTTTGAAGTCTCTGATGGTTGTGATTTAATTACGAAGTTCTCTCTATTATTGAAAAAGAAAATTAAGTATATAAAATAGCTTTTGTGATAATTACTAAACATATAGGGTGTGCAATGATCCAGATTTAGGTTTAAATCCGTGAAAGGTATCTTATATTAATATATAATGTGAAGATGATTGAAGATATGATACTTCTCATTTTTTTAATCTCAAATAAATAGCATAGTGTAGCTTCATGATAACCATACAAATTTTATGAATTTTGCTATCATTTCAAATTTAAGGATAGAAATAGTAACCTCTATATATTTATAAAATAAGATTTGAAAAATGATAATAATTTAATAGTGAATTCCAAAAATAAGACTTAGATGCATCATGAAATGCTCGGACATCCGGAAAACCATATACAGCATTTGAGAATCTTTTGATACCCTCTTCATATATAGTTTCTAACATTCTCTAGTCTATTGACATTTTTGTCATTCTTTCTTTTATGTATATTTTTTAATTGATTTCCTTTCATATTTATTTTAAATTTATGTTTAAAACAAATTAGTTTATTTTTTCTTTATAAAATTATATAAAATTAAAAAATTTACGAATAAAATAAATGGGTCGTTTACAAATATAACAAAATTTCAATGTATATATGTGATAGACCGCAATAAACTACTATTTGTGTCATGAATAGATACAAATAGTAGTCTATCGCAATCTATTGCAGATAAACTATGATACTTTGCTATTGTTTGTAAACACTCTCAACAATTTTGTTATTTAAAATAACTTCACTTAAATAAATCCCATTTGAATTGTTAATATATATTGAATTTTTTTTCAATTGAAATATAAAGTAATCCTTTTATTTTATTTTGCTTTTGCACGTAATCATACAATATTTTAGAGATATATATAAAAGTTACTTTTTTTTTCTACAAAATATCATATAAATTTAATATAAACTAAGTTGCTAAAATAAAAATTAAATAATTAAAGACAAAAATGTTATATAAATTTAAAATATATTAAATTAATATAAATTTTTTGACACGTCTGCCATCTATATGGTTGGAAATAATAATAATAATAATAATAATAATAATAATAATAATAATAATCTCGTTTAATTTTTTTATTGATATTTGATTGTATAACTGTCCATTAATATAACAAAGGGCAATGATAAGATATAGCTAGGTTTGACCTATGTCCCTACAATTTCTCCTTTATTATTTGAAAATATAACAATTTATTTTTTTAAAAAAAAAAAACTAAAATTCCTTGCCACGTGACAATTTTTAATTGGACAACTTGTCGATTACATAAAAACAGGTATAGCCCAGCCAACATCAAAGTATTTTTCTATAACAAAACTAATATTTATATTATGAATACCTAAACAAGCATGGTATTTGACTTGTATTCTTTTGAAAAATAAATGAAGCAAAGTATTTATTATATATAAGAATTTTAGTTTTAGGTATACACAACATTGAGGTGACTCTATCCCCTTATAGGGCCTACCCCATACTTCATTTGTTCAAACATGTTTGCTCAATTCTTGGATAGGTACATTATTATAACTCTATTTAAGGTTTAAATTCATTCTAATTTTCAAAAAGAAAAAAAAAATTGTTCTATCATTATACGTTATATTCGGTCTTTTGTCCTTCATGTCGATTTTATTTTTATTTTTTTCACTTGTACTTGTAAAATTATCAAAGGCTAATAATGATTATTATAACAACAATAATAATAATTAATCAATAATTGTTGAGGATATAATCAGGTTGTCTTTTTTTTCTTTTTTTTTCTTTGGTGGTTATATTTCATATTACTCATTAATATCAAATAGTGTTAGGATGGATAATATATATTAACTTTTGAAATACGAAAATGAAAGAGAAATGAAACTTAAAATGGTAATAATAGAATAATACAACTTATTGTTTGTTGTGATTGTCCAAAATAGAGAAAGTGAATATAGACAAAGTTGAACTTACACGAGTGTTCAAAGGTACTCTCATACGATACTATAGAACTTGTAGATTGTGCCGACGCAATAAAATATGTCGACAAAATTTAATTTCTTCCAATACTTAGCTTTTATCATGAGTGGGCTATCTGTCGTTATGTCAACCCAAGTTGAAGCGTAGCCAGAAAGTTTGGTGGGACCATTAGATGGGGTAATATTTGAAAAAATTTAGGTGAAAATGGTATTTTTCAAAAAAAATTTAGAAAAATGAGTAATTTTTTTTTCTTTATATGAATGACATACAGTCAAATAGTCCAAGAAGCAGAAAAGTGAAGTTTCGTTAATTTTGACTGCATTATGATATTTTTTTAATGTTAGTTTGAATTATCAAACTTACCAAGAAGCCAGACAGAGCGAGAGTGAGAGCGAGACAACAATTTACTGGAAAGGAACTCTCTGTCACTTTTTCCGTAAAGTTCCTATTGGCACTTTACGAGAAAAGTGACAGAGAGCTCGATTTCTTCCCGATAAGTTCAAACTTACTAGGAATTGAGCTTGCTGTCACTTTTTTTGTAAAGTTTCGATCAGCTCTTTGCGGGAAAAGTGACATAGAGCTTCTATTCCTTTCCTTCCTGTGACTTGAATTTCTGATAAGTTCTCCTCTTTTTTTCTTTCCTTCCTAACCTTCCTATTTTTACGTACAGTTATTGTTATTTAAAATTCTAAAATTAAATTTAGAATTAATAATGTAATAATGAATTAACTCGAGTTCCATATGAGATTACAATCAAGGAAATAGTTTACAATCAACAAGTATAATAACAATAACTCCTATTTACTATGTTGCGTTGGGACCACGGTTAGGGCATCGTTTCCAATTATGTCCTTCTTGTCTGCAAATGCCACAACGTGATTTGAATGATGCCTCCCTCCAATCCATCTCGTTTTGTATTCGGTAAATACATAGTCTACCAATACTCCCAACCCTTGACTCATCTAGATAAATAGTGGGAAAGTTCTGGTTAGGCCAACAGTTTTTTGTCAAAGATATGCTCGAACTGAGGTGAATAACATGACAAATAAGTGGGGATCTTGTAATAGTCCTCTATGTAGTTCAAGTAATCAAGACCAAGACGTTCACAGGCGACAATGGCATGGGAACATGGGATTCCGTAACTCTGCCACTTATTGCATGTGCATGTCCTCTCGTTTAATTTTACTCAATGTGTGGTTGCATCCTTCAGTATTATTGGATTAATTGTGGTTGTGACATCACACAAGCTTGTCCTCTGGTCAAACATGCTAACTTCGTGTGTATTTGCACGTTTTTCCTAATGAGTCAATTTCTTTTCCTTTGATTCTCCTTCAAACCGTTGTTTTACCCATCGTCACCGTCGTTGGAGAGGTCCCCGTATCCATTTTCTCCTCTCTCATCGTGGTTCACCGTTTGGTCACTAGTAAGTTTTTCCAAAATTGAAGTTTATATTCCAATTAGATTATTAGTAGATTTGATTCTATATAATGCTAGCTTTAAGTTATATTCATATTTGATGTGTATTTGTTATGTAGCAAATGGATTTTTAGGGCTCTACATTGTGCCTTTTATAGTGCTACTATTTTGTAGGAATCTACTATTTGAGTGAACTGAAATAATATATTGTTGACTTTTGCCTTATTTTGGTAGTTTTTTTGGCACGCCCAAAATGGTTTCCTCTACATTATGACTTTTCCCCTTTATTTTGTAAAGGAAAGTAGTACTTGGCCTCTAGGGTGTTAGCTTTAAAGTTACTTTTCCCTAAATTTGTTTTTAAAAAGGAGAGATTGTAGCCATGGAAGTATCTGTTTGTGGTTGAGCCTTTAGATCGATAGGCAGTATACTCAAGTATAATTTGGAGGGATGACAATGATGTGGTTCCAAGAAGCTGGCAGAGCTTTAGCCATTAGACTACATCCATCGAGACTACCTAAATCATCACCCCTTTTTTTTTTCGTTTTTCGAATGACGCTAGTGGAGACAAATTCCTTTCGGCTGCAGGAAAATACTACTTCAGTCTTCCCATTCATTCCCATGGATCCTTCTTCTCCCTAAGAATTGAACGAACCAAGTTCTTGAGCCTTTAGACAAGTAGTTTGCTCCATCGTAAACCAAAGCAATCACAATTTCATGGTTGCCCTTTTGGACAAGTAGTGTGCTCAAGTATAATTCGAAGAGATAACTACTTGAGGGGGGTCCTTTATTCGAGAGGAGGATTGATAGGAATGCAATCAAAATCCCACATTGGGTAGATAATGGGTGATCATAGGTTTACAAGAGTGGACTACTATCTCCAAATTGTTTGAGACCTTTTAAGTGAAACCAAGAACAAAGCTATGAGGGTTACATTTATGCTCAAAGTTGACAATATCATACAATTGTAAAGATATCTGGAGGTGCATCATCATCCCCATATATATATATATGGAGAAAATTAAAAAAAAAAAAAAAAAAAATTGAAATCAAGTTAGATCCACAAGTGAAAGGCGAAAAAGAAAAAGTTTGTATGGGGACCGGAGAGGTTTTAGTACCACACTCTAAATACTTTTTACAACCACACCCATAAAGGCTTTTGGTATAAATACATGTACTTCAAACCAATTTGTAAATGTTTCAGTGTGAAACAAACGTAAAAGCTATTTTTGACAAGTCATTTTCAACCTTGAATATTGGTCGAGCATAAGACGATTTGAATGAAATAAAAGTATTGGCGATTCTAAATTTGGACATTATTATAATTTGAGTGGTGACATGCCTCATTTGAGCTAGCCTACCCAAAAGAGATATGGTTGCCATTTAGATCATATTTGATCTGTTTGGTTTAATTTCGACCTAATCGAGACAATAATGTATATAGATATATTATTGAACGGAAAATAAACATATTATATATAAAATATATATATATATATATATGTATATATATTAAAAAAAAATCCTCCAGCCTGTTTTAATTTGTTACATAATTATTATATATATAGCCAAACATTTTGTGTATACCTAACCTTAATATATTAATGTTCTTATTCCGACAGCAATATTGAAATCCTATGCATGTTGAGATTAGTTGGTGAATTGGAGATTATCATCGTGAGAAGGAATATTCAAAAACCCTAATCTTGACTTATATCTGGTGGATTCAATTTCTCTCTCTATATTTATATAAGAATTAATTAATTATAACAAGGACATTGCCTTTTTAGACATTCAAGCCACTCTAATTCTTGTGTGGTTTTAAGTCCTCAAGATCTAGAGCATTTCTCAATTGTTTAATGTCTGTTTAATTGTCACATGCATGGTGGAAAATAATAATATCTACCTACTTAATTGCCTTTTAATCTTGGGGATGGAAAAATTGGTCTCTTATGGAGTTGGTTTTATGGGACATAAAGAGAAGGTAGTTAGCAAATGAATATAGTTCAACAGTAATTGACATAACTTTCTTCTTTAGAAGTTGGAGATTTGATCTCTACGCAGTTGCATTTAAAAGAAAAAAAAAAAAAACTACATGTGTTTGAGTCTGATATAATTTTCATGGTCTATGCATTTACAAAATACACAATTACATGAGAATCAAATATAAAAATAAAGTGTTCATTCCAGTCTTTTATCTTGTAGTAAAGACATTGAATGTCCAAATTTGAGATGGATTGGGCTAAATTCAAGAGTTCAAAGGTGTAGTAAGGTAATTAGAGGAAATTGGGTAAGAACGTTGGGTACGAGTTTATTAGGTTCATTGAAGGCATGACAAGATAACTATCAATATAGTCGAGTGCATTAATAGTGTATTGATAGATATGCTTAAGAACTACCCACTACCCACGCTTGTAATGAGGTTGAGTTTGATAGAAATCTTTTCAACCTAACACCGTGTGACCGTGATTTAGCCTTCCTATAATGCTCAATTTTCAAACACACACTACATACACTCACTAGAACACACACACATATATAAGTAAAGAGAGGAAAGAATGGCAAGGATATTGGCAATACATATTCTAGTTTGGTTTATGTATAGGTGTTTGTTGCTTTATACATGAATAGAAGAAGTAAGTAGTGGCATTTTCTCTTCTTCTTTTTACTTGTGTATGTGTATTAGTGAGTGAGTGTTTCAAAATTGAACATTTTGTAAGTGTTTCAAACAAAACTTCAAGGAGAGCATCTCTAAGCCACACTGTTAGAGCGAAAAATTCTCTTAACAGTACTTGTTTTGCATTTGTTAAATATAGGAAATTGATAAAAATGGGCCCTTTCCGTTTCCATTTCTGGGATTGGGCTCATTTTTTTAAAAACTTGTTTTGGGTTCCAAAATGATGTCAGCGTGAGGCGAAAGTAGTTTTATACTCTTAAGGCTGTTTTTAGGCTAGGATGTAATCAAGATTATTAGAAATCTGAGGAATATTGAGATACGTGAATTGAGTAACAAAAATTAGATCGTGAACCGTGAAAATGGTGGGAAATAGAATTGGATTGAAAATGGTGGAAAGGTTAAATTTTTTTTTTTTTTTTTTTTATGTACTATCAAAATAAATTTTAAAAAAGTTTTAAAATGTAACCTTTTTTTACGTTTTTAAAAATGATAAAAATAAAAAATTGGTACGTTTTTTTTAAATAAATAAAAAAAAATTGGTAATTTTTTTTTAAAATTATTTCCTTCTTTGTTTAATTTAATTTTTTTAAAAAAAAGATCTATATTGTTATATAAATTAGAGTTCATGAATCCCAACCAAAATTTTGACTGAAATTCATGAATAACGACCAAAATCTCAGCCGAAAATCATGATTAGCCGGAATTCATGAATCCCGACCAAAATCTCCATTGAATTTCATCGTTTCCAGGTTTTTTGTTTTTTGTTTTTTTTTTTTAAACTGTGCTTCTTTTGTTTAATCTTCCTAAAATAATTATTTATAATATTTTTTTTATCAAACAAAACGGAAAAAAAGCATTTGAAAGATAATTTATTTTCTAACTTCGTATAAAATTTTCCTTTCTCATTCATATCAATTTGTTTTCTTAAAAAAAATTCTCATCAGACAATTGTACCAATTGAAAACGTAGAACTTTAGCTTTAGATTTTCTCATTCGATTTTGATAGTAGATAAAAAAAAATATATATATATTGATTGAAAAAGGTTGGTGAGAACATTGAAGAGTTCAAAGATTGGACCCCAATTGAGGGCATTTGTGACAAAAAATGGGTCCGTTTACAGCATTGAAAACTTAAAAGGGCCCAATTTGCCATATTTTCCATTGAATACAGGAGCAACAAACAACTTTGTAGGCTATAGCACAAGGATGACTGAGGTTGAGTGTTTGAATTAGGTTGATCACTCTTTCAAAAAAAGTTCAACCTAATTACATTTGATTAAGAAAATATTCCATTAGGAGCAACAAATCCAGATTAAATCAAATAACATGATCAATTCTGTCAAGTTATTCAAAGAACAAACAGTACTAAGAAACCAAAAGCTAAGAGAAAGATAATATCACTAATTCTCTATTATTTCCAAAGAAAACGTAAAGCATATAATTAATTAAAATGTTTTTGGCAAACATAATTATTGCCAACAAAGTGGACTCACTTTACAGGAAGGATAAGAGTCATACTGCATAATAAAGCCTAAATCTCAAAAACTACATTTTAAAACTTGCCAATCTAACAAAATACTAACAACTTTAACTTGTAAAAAGATGGTAGAATACAATTTTCTTACTCTCTCAGTGAGTTTGCTTCTCACAGGTCTTATTATAAAAAGCTTTCTATACAGGGAAGGGAAGGAAAGGAAAGGCTTTTACCCTGTAGAGAAAAAAGAAAAAAGAAAAGTCTTCTTCAGTGGAGGACAAGAAACGAGCACACACATTCAACACGAGTTCTGGGCGCGGAATCAATTTACTGAGGCTCAGTAAGTATATCCCTTCACAAACATTCCTGTCTTGGCGTCGTCACTTTCACCCTCAGCAGAGTACTTACCGAGCTGAGCGAGGGAGTTTGCCTTTGCACGCACCAGAAGTGCTTTCTGTGCAGCCTCCACGTTTTCAGGGTGTCCTTGCCATGTCTTGAGCACAGTGTTCTGCAACGCACGGGCATAAGAGAAGGATACATGCCAGGGGTTGGGACTTTGGTTCATGGCATTCAGGTTCAATGTGGCTTCCACTTCAGACTGCCCTCCAGACAAAAACTGCAGGCAGAACAGAAGATGTTCATTTTCTATAACTGTAATTAAAATGAGTTTGTTGAACAAAGGAATGCTAATGCATGCCCAACCCAACCCAAGAGTCAAGAACTGTAAAAGAAGCCAAAGGTCAAAGGAGTTCATCATAAAATCAAGATTGAACGACATTATATTTCTCCTTCCTAAAGATCTTTAAGCAGGTAACTTTTCATTAAGTTTTGGTTTAAATACTTATCCCTGTACTTTTGGCTTTGGTTCATTTTAGTCCCTATATTTTCAAAATGTTTATTTTGGTCCCCATACTTTCAACTTTGGTTCATTTTGGTCCTCGAACTTTCAAAAAGTGACCATTTTTTATCCTCTAGAAATGAAGGGATCAAAATGATTACTTTTAAAAGTACATAGACCAAGATGAATATTTTGAAAATATAGGAACCAAAATAAACCAAAGTTGAAAGTATAGGACAAAATGAACCTTTTGAGAGCATAGAGACCAAAATGAACCAAAACCAAAAATACGAGGACCAAAGTAGTATTTAAATCTTAACGTTTTTATTTGTATGGGAAAAGCTAATCTAATTTTTAAACGTTCACTTGATGGATGAGCTAACACGCTTCCACCAACTCTTCAAGACAATTGCACTAGCCTAGACAATTTAGCAAATGAAACGCTCGAAAGTGCTTAGCGTTTTAAATAAGTGGCACCAAGAGTGAGATTTCAAGAAACTTATCAACTAGATTTTATTCAAATGAGAACATTTGACCATTAAATATTCTTACCAGTCATGAAAACTTGACCAATCAATCAAAGTTCAACCAATAAACATACCAACCAAACCAGAAATCGTCTACAGTTTCAGTAGCAAAACAAAAAATATATAGAGTGACATGCATAATACTGCTGTGAGCATGGAAAAATTATGGATGCCATGGAACACTTGAATAGAAGTTCAATTATCCATACCATGATTCCAGGAACTGCAGGAGGAACTCTTCTCCTGAGCATCTTTAATGTGTATTTGGCAATAGTTTCAGGAGAGGCCTTCTCCTTGTGCTCGGCCCCGGGTGTTACCATGCTAGGCTTTAGAAGGATTCCTTCAAACAGAACATTGTTTTCAGCCAAATAGAAGAATACTTCTGACCAGACCTTTTCAGCCACTTCAAGTGTTCTGTCAATGGAATGGTCCCCATCAAGAAGGATCTCAGGTTCTACAATTGGTACAAGGCCATTGTCCTGCATTAACAAAGTTAATTATGAAATCTCTACTAAAGAGACAGAAGAAAAGAGTTGTATTTGGAATGAAAAATCTCTTCAAATATATGATTCTGTATTATATATTTCCTACCAGGTAGAGCAAAACCCAAGATTCTTAACTAACAGAATCCCTAATGATTTGCTAATAGTTAAAGTAGATGGTAAACAAGTTCATTGAACAGCCATATACCTGAGAAATGGCAGCATATCGTGCAAGGCCCCAAGCAGCTTCCTTAACAGCCAGAGCAGAAGGACCACAAGGAATGCTTACGACTGTCCGCCTGTATGTTTAATATGATTTAGATTTCTCATTCTGCATAACTAACCCAGAAATAAATGCTAGAGGAGAAAACCACCCCATATAAGAGGGCCTTTGTTCTTTCAAAAACAATTTCCAAGAAAAACAGTAAACTCCGCATGTTAATACTCTACCCAGATTCACGAAGAACATGCTGACTTACCACTTAGCAAAACGAGCGCCTTGCTTATAATATTCAGCGGATCTTGAGGCCAGTCCGTCTAGGCCTTGACACCAAGACTCATTGTTGGATCCTGGCAAAGGAACCAAACCCTGAAACCCACACAAGCACTAGTCAGATACCAGCAATCAAAAATAAATTGTTTGGTGTGTATTGAAAGGTAAAAGGGCAATTCACCTTGTCAACTTTAATGCCAGGCATAATTTTTGCCTCCCGCAAGCAATCGACAAATTTCTTTCCATCTGTGGTTGATTGGTAGAGTGTTTCCTCAAAAAGAATAGCACCCGATATGTACTCGCCCAGGCCAGGTGTGGTCAGCAAAAGCTGTCTGTAAGCTTGTCTGTTGGTTTCAGTATTGTCCAAGCCAATGGATGCTAACCTCTTCCCACATGTTGCATTAGATTCATCAATGGCAAGAATACCACGTCCGGGTGATGCAACTGATTTCTGCAAACGAAATAATGGAACAAGATAATGACTTAATACAAGGAACCCAACCTAATTAAAACACAGTGCATAACAAAATATGGAGGTGATTTCGCCCTTCTGCAACGCCATAATTAATGATCTCAAGCATAGTATAATCTCTAAGAGAGACAACGATCTGTTTCTTATTAAATATTCATAATTCCTGAGCTGTCAAAGATTGGTCTAGTATGTTCATATTAAAAAACGAAACAGAAAGGGGAAAAAGTCCATGACTGCCCACTAATAATATTGTAACATGATGATTAATCAAACTATCTCACTAGTGAAAAAATTACCAACAATTGCTACGAATTTACAGATTTTCGATGAAAGGCGCAAAAAAGAAAGAAAGAAAAAGAAAAAACCCCAAAACACCCGCTATATAAAGATCGCAGAAAAATCAACTTCTAGGTCAAAGTCATAGTAAAAACAAATTCGAACCCTGATAAAGACAAATTGAAAAAAACCCACCCACAATCGCAAACATTCAGCAAATACATCACGATCAACTCAGAACTCCAATAAATGTAAATCAAATATCAGATCCAAATTCCAGCAACAACCCCACATACCTTTCCAAACTTTAATCGCAACAACGGTCTAAAACCAAAAACTTACCGCGGTCTGAACAAGCTCATCGGAGTAAGCCCCAGCACGGATCGGAACAGAAAGACGTCGACTGGAAGACGATCCGCGCCTCTGAGAGAAAGATTGGTGGGCAATCCACTGCGAAGAGGAGGCGTTCAACTTAGCGAAGCTCAGGCAGGCCATGGCTTCGACAAAGGAGAGAAGAATTGATGGGGCAAAAAGAAAAAACACAGAATCGAATTGGGTTTGGGGTTGATTTTATTGTGGGAGTAGTTGGGAAGCAAAAAGACAAAAACAAAAAGTTGGGTTCGTTCGTAATCGTAGTTGGGGTGGGTTGGTGAATTGATCGGCGTGCGCGATATTGACCAAAATTGGTACTTTTATAATGTGAAAGCGAATCCGTTTTGTATTGGGGATTCCGCCAGGGGCAAGTGTGTGGCGATGCAAGTGATGAACTGCCAAACGGTCCTTGTCGATGATTTCTATATTACCAAATTTTTGGTTTTTCAATCATATGATACAAACTAGTTTGGGCCATGGCTAACATCACTATACCTCCGTCGTTAAAAGTCACTTTCTCCTTTCTCCTCGTGGTTATAGGTTTAAATTTTCGAGGTAGGACTAAATGAAAATTTAGTCCTTAAAGATTTAAAATATAATATTTTTAATATTAGAATTCTAAATTTGATTTCAATTTAATCTATAGATTTCAAAATGTTAGAATTTTATTTGATTTAAATTTTGTTTTAATTTGGTCCTCATATTCCAAGATTTTACACTTAACATCAATTTTTTATTGAATACTCATTTTTTGTCTTAAATTTAAAAGAATTATAGTTAATTAAGTTTCATTATTTTTCATTACCAATAAAAATTAATTTTAAAATTTCACTTTATAATTATTTTTAAATTAAAATCCAAGATTGGAAGTGAGTGTTTAGTGAATAAACAAGGTTAAAACTATAAAATCTTGAAACACTCAAACTTAATGGTAAAACTATAATCTTTTGAAACTTAAAAGACTAAATTGAAACCAAACTCAAAACTTAGTAACATTTTGAACCCAATTATGAACCAACTTTACTGTTGAAATAAAGGGGTGGAATGACGTAACGGTGACTTGTAAAATAGTGATACGTGTAACATGAAGACCATATTTCAATTATGTTTTTATCGTTAGTTTACTAGTTAAAACAAAGAAGACATTATAACGTGGTGAGCAATCCAAAGATAAAAATTACACAGGGACATACTTGGGTGGCAAACTACAAATAAATTGAAGGATTTTAATTGCATTCAAAACGTTTTCGATTAGAGGGGAAAACAAATTTGGAAGCATAACTTTGGTTGAAAGTGATAGAAAATGCCACAAACTATGAGGAACTCATGCATTGGGGCTTTGATTAATATTGAATAAGTCAAATGAGAGAGGAGAAGTGGAAGAGTGAGGTGGATTGAAAGTGTGGATTTGTAAAGAAGTAAAAGGTTTAATATCTTCAAATGTAAGAAATGTATTATTGAGAAACAATCGTATTTTAACTTTGATTGGTAAATCAATATCTTCTCAATTATTCTAGTTTATGTCATGATATTAATTTTTATCAATTCATCGTGAGATAGAGCTTCAAATTTTGTTAATCATGAGAAGAGGAAAACAATGACTTGTGCATTGATGATCTCCAAATTCATCCTTGCCCCTATTTATATAACACCAATTTGATTGTGATTAGGTCCTCTTTGGTACTTTTTACAACTCACCACTATGTTATATAAAATTTACTTATAATTGAAAAAAAAACGAATGCAATTGGCTACTTTTGAAATCATGTCAATGGATAAAAGTTTCAATGAAACTTTTTAAAATGATAAAAGTATAATTGAAACATGTCATCTTTATCATGTTATTACTACTATCTTTATCATGTTTCATCTTCAATTTAATAAAAAGGTTGATTGAGATGATAGTTTTGGAGTAAGCTTAAAGTTTAGGGATAAAAATGAAACTTTTAAAAGTTTTGAGGATTAATTAAAACTTGTTTTAAATTTCTATAATATCTTATATAACTTAACCTAAAATATTTGTAATTATATGATTTGTAAAAAGGTTTGTTTTTAAAAATATGGTAAAGATAGAACAATTCGGACCATGGTTAGTCTAAGTATTTATTAACCGTAATGTTAATATATTATTGATTAACTTATACACATTTTGATTTACTATAATCTTAGTATATTGTTTTTTGGTAGTTCTGTGTGGGGATTTGAATTTCCACCACTTAAATAGAAGTACATGCCAATTTTCACTTGGTTATACTTACTTTTTGATAAAATTATCCAAATATATTGTTGGTTGAAAAATATGTCATTAACTAAATAATGCAATGATTAACCCATTGTTTTTTTGTTGTGGTAAAAATACATATGAATGATTAACACATTGTTTTTTATTGTAGTAAAACCACATATTGTTGATTCTTGATGTTTGATTTTAGTAATAACATGAATGATAAAAGTATGTGAAAAGATGAAGGTAGAATATTGCAACTTACAAATACAAGGTTAAATTATTAATTTAATTATTGAATATTGAATTTTGTATCTGTTTAATTTTTAAATTTTCAAAAATATTATTAAGTCTTTAAAACTTTAAATTTCATGTTTAAAAGATGACAAATTTGAAATTTTTAAAAACTAATTAATTAATATGTTAGATATATATTCAAATTTTATCTAATGAAATATTAAATCTTTGATATTTTGTCTATGAAATTTGTGAATCTTAAAAATGAAAAAAAAAAAACATTATTTTGAAAATTGCAGACCAAATTAACATAAATTCAGAAATCAAAGACTTAACTCTAATGTTAACAAAATATTATAAAGAGATAAGTATGGAAGAAGAATATGACTTTTTTTTTTGTTTTAAAAAACATGTACATAAGGAGGGATAAAAAAAGTAATAATAATTGTCAAAATTCACAAAGTCTTTATGTCTTTAAATGCCAAAATGCTCCATGTAGGGGTGAAGAGAGCATGTTACTCCCTCGATTTATTATATATATATATATATATATAATTAGTAAAATAAAAAGTCAAATTTTGTTGCGGTTTTCTTATTTTTGCATATATATATAAAGTTTTTTAAAAAAATATATTTGAACGAAGTGTAATTAGTTTAATTTTGCATATTTTGAGTTTTCAGTAAATTACTTTATAAAAAATAACTGCACTATAATAATTAGAAATGTTTCTAAAACTTATAAACAAGAAACAAAAATAGTTATTAAACAAGTGCATTTCTTAAAAAATGAGAAATATAAATAGAAAACAGAAAACGAAAACATTATCAACTGGTCCTTAATGACTATTGATATACTATTCATACATCTATGTTGTAGTTTAAGTAAAAATTGAATAAGTGTTGATAAACTATTGATACACCAAATAGTTAATATTGCATTTTTGTTTGTATACTATTGATACACTAATAATATATATATCTATATATATGTGCTCAACAATATCATTGATATATTTTTTTTTTCTTCTCTAAATCAAGTATATATTTTTTTATAGATAAAATCAAGTATATCAATAAATTAATATATGAAACATTAAATATTTGTTATACACAATTATATACCAAATTACATATAACTTATATACCGTTAAAATTATATTAAAATTTTGAAAATAAAATAGATTAACTAATATAATCTATATTTGGTTAATGCATTTAACATATACCATCAACATCAAAATTGAACTAATCAGACGAAAATATCTCTATATCAAAAGGAAAAAAAATATTTACCATATTTGAACAAACGACCTTAATCATAATACAATTAAAGTCATGATATATTAGTTATATAGATGATCTTCTTTAAATAAAATATATCAATCGATTAATATTCCAATTATGAAGTATATCAATTGATATAACAAAATATAAAATATATCATATATACTTACGGATACTCAAATGAGGGTATAATCGTAAT
Source organism: Citrullus colocynthis (assembly GCA_031780015.1). Taxonomy (NCBI): domain Eukaryota; kingdom Viridiplantae; phylum Streptophyta; class Magnoliopsida; order Cucurbitales; family Cucurbitaceae; genus Citrullus; species Citrullus colocynthis. Next base: position 1,757,330 of record QLSR01000062.1, on the reverse strand, counting down.
AATAAAAAGATCGAGAATCAGGTTAATTTTTTTTTGCTATATTTTGCAATTTGAAAAATCATTACTATATTTGCAAATACCTTATGTTATTTGCTACTCATTGCAATTTTCTTAATAATTATTTATTATTACGTAGACAATATTGCTTAATCTAAATATTTATACATAAATTTTTTTTTTAAGAATGGAAAGTTGGTGTGGCAGATTGAGGTGGAAAACTTTACTTAATTTGCATGATTTTAGATAAAGCCATGTAATCTATCAAAATATTATAATTTTTAAGTAAAGTTTTCTACCTCATTTAAATTTTCTCACATTAATTCTCTATTAGTCAATAACGGTCAAATTAATTCAAGGACGTTTTAGAACTATTTCCAAATCTCGAGGACTAAAATGCACCTTTTGAAACTTCAGGGACTAAAAGACACAAACCCTAAACCTCAAGGACCAAAAGTATATTTTACCCTAAAATTATTATAGATACAAAGCCAAAGAAATTATTACATATATCCTTATATACATTAAAACGTTACAAATGGATGTGATATAATTTTCTTAGTAAATATTTAATGAAAAACGCCTAAAAAAATAACTCAGTTCTTGGTACATTTTTTATAAATAAATCATGATTAGAATTTGTTATTATCTGTTTTAATATGTTGATGATTTAAGTATGATTGAAACTATTTGTGTCAACCAAAGAGTTGAGTTCACAACTTCACTTTTTAATTATTTTGGGCCAAACATCCACTTACAAAATCTTTTAAAGACAATAAAATATCTAAAAAAAAAATTGAGATGAAATATCTCATAAAATTTAATTTTGTCTTTGCTTCAATAGATTGCACATTGAGCATTTAGCCGATGAAATTTCATTCAAGATTCTAATTACACAAAACAAATCTTACATATAAATGACATATCCATCGACCAAAAGGAACTTTAGGGTGGTAAGGAAAGTAAAAACTTATAGTTCTTCATGGATTCATATAGAAAGCTTAACGATATGAATTATTATGCTATTTACTCCCTTTTTGTTGGATCATTTAAGGTTTGAACGAGATGAAGTTATGATTGTAAATGTTAACTTCATCAACCATATGGAGCCAAAAACCACAATATTGTTTTTGGAAAAAATTTCTTGCTATTGCATCCAACAAGTTTAGGATATGGATCAAAGGTTAGTGACATATTTTTCTCCTATTCTCAATTAAAACACCAAGTTTAAGATAATGGGAAAACTCTATATTCATATGAAACTCTTGACAACGCCTTTCTTTCAGTTGAGATATTTCAGCATTTCACAGATCTTACTAAACTTGTTGAGATAATAGCCTTAAATAAGGTCATTTCTATGGCGATCAAAGTGTGTATTTTATTCGTTTGAGTAGAAGTCGTCTCTCAAATTATGCATAAATTATTGACAAGTATCAGTTGATACAAAATTGATATTCAATCTTTTGTTAATAATCTTTGGCCAAAGTTAGAAAAAAATTCAAATTCATTTGTTTAAATACCATGTCTAGTAACTCATGAGCCCTCGACATTTCACATGATCAAAATTAATGTAGTCATCACCAATTATTCAAACTCTATACCACTTCGATATTTTCTGTTTTGAGTTTCATAGGTTGATCTCGAAAGAGAGAAAAGAAATCATCAAATGGATTAAAAGATTATTTTAAGATTTAATCACGTAAAGTAGGGGAAAATTTTATAGGATAGTGTAGACGTCCACGTAATCTGTTGGGTCCCACATGTACACGTCGACAACTAACAAAACAGGGCCCTAACCCTAGCCTGCAACTTTCACCATCTTCGTCTTCTTCCTCTTCAAAACCCTAATTTCAATCCACTTCTCTGACTCCCAGCACAAGAACATGCTTCTCTAATTCTTTCTTCACACGTATTTGACTTCCACAGATGCGAAGCTATGTCTCTTGAAGCTTCGCTGGAACGACGAAAGCAGCCTCAAGCTCCTGGGGCTGGCAATGGAAATGGCGTCGTCTCGCCCACCGCACAGTCTTTCTCAACCCACAGACTTCGTCTCCAACCCAAGGAAGATCACAAGTCGGAGAGCTATGAAGACCTGCAATTAGAATTCAGTCCGGTCCTCTTCAGCATGCTGGAAAGGCACTTGCCTCCGAGCATGCTTAATGTGGCACGCGACCTTAAGCTTCAATACATGAGGGACATTCTACTCCGATATGCTCCTGAGGGCGAGCGCAACCGAGTAAGCATTTTAAATTGTTCATCTCTATATCTGTGATGAATTTCAATACTTGTTTGCTTGGTTGCCTGGTGAATGGAGGAAGAGGAAGAGAAGATGGTTTTTTTTTTTTTTTTTTCTTTTTTTTATATAAGAAATTGTTTTATAGGTTGAAATCCAATGTTTAACAAATGCCGCATGATCTTATGAGCTAATCGGACGTCGTTTGGAGGATAAGGATTAAAGTTTTTATTTTCTTTGTTATGCGACGGTGGATCAGAAGGCGGGAACATAGTTATTTGAATATGTAAACTTTTCATGTGGCCGATGGAAGCTACAAACCCATGTTAGTTAAATTTATCAGTAGAATGGGTAATTAGACTTTTATTTTAATATGTCAAGCAAAAAGTGAGGATACTATTTGCCAATTTTTCTCTTCTGCTAGTGAGTCGATGATCTTGATTTTTGAAGCAAAGTGAAAGCAAGGGGGAGGTGTCAGTGTTTGTACCTTATTAGAATTCTCTCTTTTGGTCTTGAGCAATTATAATTGGAGGCTTTGCATTCAAGTAATAGTCTGGGAAGGCAAGGTCTACTCCTGTATCATGTTTCTATATTTGATTACTTCCATGTTTCTTCGTTGTATTTCCAGAACAGTGGATTAAATTTTATATAGACAAAAAGGGAGAAAGTATGTAAAGTATGAAGAAAGATCAAAGATGAATAGCTTTTCCAAGAATCAAAAGCCCCAATAGAGCTTACAAATGGGAGCTTTAATAAACCATTATGGGATGACCTAATGGTAAATAGGGACCTTGATAAAAGGCTAAGAGGTCATGGGTTCAATCCATGGTAGCCACCTACCTAGGATTTAATATCCTATGGGTTTTTTTGACACCCAAATGTTGTAGGGTCAAGCGGTTGTCCTGTGAGATTAGTCGAAGTGTGCGTAAGCTGATTTGGGCAATCACGGATATAAAGAAAGGGGAGTTTTAGTTAGATGAATAGTAGCAGGGAAATCATTGCTAGAAGTGAAGTAGTGAACTTTGGTTGGATCTACTTCCTAAAAGATCTATATAGCTTCCCTACATTCTCTCATTTCTTTCTAGCTAAAAGTTCCAAATCTGAGCTTTAGAAATACTGATAACAGCTTGACATGCATTGTGACCAAGCATTGCCTGGAGAACTCGGTGAATGAATTCCTCGAGGTTTTTTGTGAAACACCCCAGCTAATGACAAAATGCTTGACTTCTAAAGTTTTACATGATCCAATATTTTTTAGTTACAACTCCTATAATAAAAAGCATGGAATCAATTTTAAATTTACCATTGATATTTAAAAATAAAAAAATTGTACTTTTTCTTAGTTACACAAATAATAGGAAATATGGAATGATTTTCAAAGATACTTTAATTTTTTAAAAGATATTTTCCTTCTAAAGTAAATAATGGACAATATGAAATGTATGTCAAGCGTTTATTTCTTTCTTTTATTTTATCATGAAAACAGAGCACAAGATTAAAAAAGACTAACAAAAACAAATATTGCTACCCCTTTTTGTTTTTTTTTTTCCTTGAAAAGTATCATAATCAACAATATTAATTTGTGTTATGATAAAGAAACAACGTACCATGTCCCTTTTAGCTCTTTCATGGCTTAAATTTTATAGCCTTTTAACTCATATATAATTTCAACTCTATTGTCCCCAGTTAGAAGAGACCTTTTTGCTACTTCTTTGACTTGTGGCCGGATTTTTGTTTCTATTATTTTTGGTTAATCTCTTACCATATGTGAAATTGTTCTATTTAAAATGACTCTACTAATTCAATATTTTAAATATAAGAAACAAGACTTTCACTGAGATCCAATAACAACAAACAGAAAAGACTGCAGTTACAAGTACATCACAAACATGAAAATACCCATAGGGAACTTCTTAGGTTGGACTCTAGGTGCACTCCCACTCCTAACCAACTATTCCGTCTTAGCTCCAGATGCTGTTTTATTTGGGTGCTTAACTTCTGGGACAGTTGCATATTGGTAGGCTAATTTCACTTAGGCGTGTGCCTAAATAGATCCACAATTTTAAAAGTACTTTTTCTGGTGAACACTCTAATGTGTTTTTTTTGTCAGTGATGATACTTCCATTATTTTGTTTGTTTAGTTTTACAGAAACTTCTTATTAGATCTTTTAGCTTATTTGGCCAGTCAGAAAGGTGATGTGAACTACATGTGCTTGGTGGTTAGCCAAGAGAACCACCTTTGAATCTTCAAATAGGCGTCAATCTGTTGCTAATTTGTTCATTGTCCAATCACCTTTTTGTCACCTTCCTGATGCCTTTTGTGCCTAAGAAAAGTAAATTCCTGGTTTTTCCTTGGGTGCATTTAATTGAAATATTCTGTTTTAACTCATTATATCTTGACAATATCAAAGAGTACATTGTTTCTTATCAAAAAAAAAAAAAAAAAAAAAAAATAAAAAAAAATATCAAAAAAATTTTCTAAAAAAAAAAAAAAATATAATAAAAAAATAATCTTTTATATATATTATTTTTTTTTTTTTTTTTTTTTAAAAAAAAAAAAAAAAAAAAAAAAGATAATAACAAAGAGCATCAAAGTAACTTTCCAAATAAAGACATCTCTGTGTCTAATACTGTATAGCTTATTGCATTTGATTTAAAAATCCTAGTTTTTGAAGCTGGGTTGTTGAAGAGAATATTAATGCCCTATTGTAACTTAACTACCATGGGTTGGCGATCCAAATGGCAAGCTGCAAATTTTGATGTCCTTATGGTCATGAGTGCAAACCTTAGTAGTTATGCACGTTGAATATAAAATATCCTAAATTCTTCTCTTCTCCGATCCTAATATTGTAAGGTTGGATAGTTATATTATAAGATTATTGAGGTGTATAAATTGGTCTAAACACTTTTGAATTATGATTGTTATTATCGTTTTTATTGAAAGAAATCCCCAATTTTAGCTCACATTGTGTTCTAAATGTAATTTACCTTGCATTTACAGAAATGATTGTATATTAATTTTGTACTCAATGCATCTCTCATCTGCATGCAAGCAAGAAGCTTGTTTTCTTAAATCACATTTTGAGTCTAAAAACATTCCTGGCTTATGCATGGGGAATTTTATAGTTGAATACTTGGGCTTAAAATGGCTGCCTTTTATAAATATATAATCTGGAAACATTCTAATATATTATGTACCTCACTCATTCATTGCTGCACCTCGTTTTGAGGCTTAAGAGCTTTTGTAATTTGGTTTGCGTTGTGCTTATATAAATACTGGCATTGAAATAGCTGAGTGATCGAGTGTCCTTCCAGTTGCTCTGCCACCAGATGGTTTATCATTCTTTACGTGATTATTTCCATTTTTTTTAAAAGGAAATTATGTATTTATTATTTTTTTCCCTTCTGGCTCCTACCATGTGTTTGACTCATACTGATTATTACTGAAATTAGAGGAACATGAAACTTTAAGTTAAAGAAAAAAAGAAGGAAAAAAGAAAAAAAGAAACTTTAAATGAAGGAAATAGAAATGCATGAAGTTTTCTACTTGAGATGTCCTACTCGTTATCACATTAAATTAATAAAAAAGAAAAGCAAAATATTTTAGGCTAAAGTTCATTTAATTATTTAATTATTTCATCAACCAATGGAATTTATGATGTTTCTATGTATTTTCTCCTACCAAATGCTACTTTTCTTATCTGAAATATTCTGTTACCCACAATTTCATGTATTTGAATTTTTCAGGTTCAGAGGCATAGAGAATATCGACAAAAGATTATATCAAACTATCAGGTAAATGCAAGTCTTAGCCGTATGCAACTGAGTTAGTCATGCTTAGACTGGTGCAAGAATTTATGGAGTCCTTTCTTATACGCTTCAAAATCATCTAATGGCATAAATTTTACATCATAAATTGGAATATTTGACTTTTGAGTATTTTCAAGGACCACATTCCATTGTTTGTACTAATGGTGCTGGGTTTGGATGGAAGTTGCAAAAGAAGTCAAAGTCGTTGAAGGCTTTGTTGTCCCAAGTAAAAAAGAAAAAAGAAAAAAGAAAACTAGCAAATTGTCTCTCTGAGATCTTAATGTACTTTTTAACTCTAATCTTTATTAATAAATCCTATAGAAGTGAGATGAGATCTTGATATTTTGTAATGAATCTCGGTTTACGTTTTCTTGATTCCATGGACAGTTACTTACAGTTCTTCCATATTTTATTCCCTAATTTGCTATCCTACTCTTTGCAGCCATTACACAGGGAGCTTTACAGCATGCATGCCGCAAACTTCTTTGTCCCCTCGTTTCTCAAAGCTATCAATGAGAATTCGGAGGAGAGCTTTAGACGAATCATGTCTGAACCTTCTCCAGGAATTTATAAATTTGAAATGCTTCAACCACAATTTTGTGAAAAGCTGTTATCTGAGGTATACCATAAGTTAAATTTTGTTAACTCTTTTTCCTTCCCGGAGATTTGGTTTCTGTGTTACTATTCTCCGTTTTTTAGGTGGAAAGCTTTGAAAGATGGGTTCACGAGACAAAATTCAGAATCATGCGACCAAACACAATGAACAAATATGGTGCTGTTCTTGATGACTTTGGTTTAGAGACCATGCTTGATAAGTTAATGGATGATTTTATACGTCCTATATCAAGAGGTATTGCATTTGAGTCGATTGCTCGTTGAAAGTTGGCTTTCATGAAGAATATGAGAGCCATTATTTTTCTCATGTTTTTTTTTTTTGGGTGTTGTGTAGTTTTCTTTCCAGAAGTTGGAGGAGCCACACTGGACTCTCATCATGGTTTTGTTGTAGAATATGGAATTGATAGAGATGTGGAACTTGGTAAGTTTTAATACGACTACTGCATTTTCTTGCTCTCTCCTATCAATCCTTTCATATTAATGTTCTCATTAGGAAAAAAACCCATCTCTTTTGAATGCTTTTGTTAATTACGAAATTGTTAAACGTATGGAACACGGTAGTGCTTCCGGTTGCATTTTCTCCACTCACCAATCTCTTGCTTCTACTTTAAGTTTTATATACTTTATTTTTATCAGGAAATCACATAAATATCCAGAGGACCCTTCCTTCTCCTCTTTTGTAACTTGCGTATATTATATATTGGTACATTAATGCATTTTTAAGTATGCTCCAATTTATAGGTATCAATTTTAGTCCATGATGAATAAACCTCCCTTTCTCTCCAGTAAGAAAGCCTCCATGCCAAGAAGCATTTGGTTGAGAAATGATATATATATATACTATTTTGTTAAATTATACCTTCTATCCTTATGCTTTTATGTGTGTCTATTCCATCCTTGTACTTTTTGAGAGTTCTAATTTCATTACGATTATTAATTTATCCCAAAAGTTCTTATTGTTAACTAGTGGTGTCAAATTTAATGGAAAATTAATGAAGCATTGATGTAGTGCTATGTGGACTTACTTGACTCTGTACTTATGTTATGTGACAGTGAGGTTGTCTACACTGTTTTCAACTACAATTGACAATAAATGTCTTTACTTGAATGGCATTTACTTGAATAGGATCTATTCTATAGGTTGTACAACGGCGTCATTGAGTTCTAAAACTACAATGGACAATAAATGCCATTGGAATGAATTGACTATAGAGATGACGTTGAGGCTTATTAGTATAAGGACAAAATTGATAAAAACGAGAAAATTATAGGTAGAACAGTGTAATAATTTAACTTACTTCTGTATTAACTTTTAGTTCTCTACATTTTTCTTTATACTTTATAGACATATTCTAGTTATTGAAAATGAATAGCATGAGATTAAACTTTAAAAGATCAACCATAATCTGTTCTTTCTCTTTGCTCACTGCTCAAGACGATTGTCTTTTCCGTAATTTAATTTTTGGTCCTTTTGATTTAGTTTCCTATTTATTTTTGTATCTGTAGTTATTGCAATCTGTAAACTTATGACGTATGTTTTCTTGTTTTGTTGCTTTCTTGTTCTTTTTCCCAGAGGTTTTATATCCATCTGTTGACATTGAAGCTATTAATTAACTTTATTTTAAAATGATTTTATTGTAGGTTTTCATGTTGATGATTCAGAAGTAACATTGAATGTTTGCTTGGGTAAACAATTTTCTGGTGGCGAACTGTTCTTTCGTGGCATCCGATGTGACAAACATGTTAATACAGAGACCCAATCAGAGGTGTGATAATCTTAAGGGCACCTTCTTACACCCTTATTTTTGTATTTTCTGGCCATTCCTTTGTATTTCAAGCGGCTTGGTCAGATCTGAACAGTTCTGTCACTGTGAATCTTTAAATTTTCTTAAGATTCTGCATACATAGCTTACTTTTGAATCTGGATATGAGTTCATCAAAATTAACCATTAATAAGAGACACGAGCTGTTGGGATAATTATACATTCTTATATAAGAATATTAATACGAAAAGTCTGGACATTTAGGTCTATGGGTACATGAAAGCAAGAGTACTTCCCATTTTTACAAGTCAATGCTAGTGTGTGACTATACATTACAAGATCAATTAGCAGTCTTTCTTAGTAGTGCTCTGTGATGGGTGAAATTTATCAACATGTTCTCTGTATTAGGAAATCTTTGACTATCTCCATGTTCCTGGTCATGCGGTTCTTCATCGTGGTCGTCATCGACATGGTGCTCGAGCTACAACATCTGGGCGTCGGGTCAACTTACTTTTGTGGTGCAGAAGGTATTTTCTTCTTAGTACTTAGAAATCTTAGTGATTGCCTTATTCCAAGTAAGAGTAAAAGGGTGTGATATTTTGTTCAACATCATAGGCCCTGAATGGCAGAAAGTGATAATCAGTAATCTTATCACGATATATATATATATATATATTTATCAGGTATCATATTGCACTTTTGCATGCCATCTGCGTTTGGGCTGATGCTAAGCACACAAATTCTTATGATTAAGAATTAGCTTACATTCGATGAATTGGGTTATTCGTATATTTTTTGACCGGAGATGAATTAGATAACTGTACAAACCATTATGGGTTGGCTTAGTGGTAGAAAAGGAGACATAGTCTCAGTAAATGGCTAAGAGGTCATGGATTCAATTTATGGTGGCCACCTACCTAGAAATTAATATCTTACGAGTTTTTTTGACATTCAAATGTTGTAGGGTCAGACAGGTTGTTCCGTGAGATTAGTCGAAATGCACGTAAGTTGACCCGGATATGCACGAATATCAATGAAAAAAATTAGATTACTGTATATTGAAGTCTTCTGTTATATTAATATATTATTTAGTAAAGCCTGAATCTGAGCACTAAATAAATGCTCGTGCAATGCTTACTGGTTGAGGTTGCATGCATTTTTAAGCCACCTGAAGGCAGTTAATGATTGCCCATAAAATTTCTTTTGACTTGAATTGATCCATTCTCTTTTTGTTGGTTGCCCGGTGTGTCTGGGAGTTCTTGTTTTCTTAGTAAAAACAATTCTACCAAAAACATTTTAAATTCTAATTAAGTTAGTAAAAAGTGTGTAATAACAAATCATGTTAATGGTTGGTTTTTATATATTCTTGAAAGTGCTTCGGTGCTTCTTAGTCAAGTAGTTCAGCCAAAGCAGCCAAGAACACTTAACAAGTGCAATGCTTTCTCACAAAGCACTTTAGAGTGCTTAAGGTGCTTTTGACTTTTTGTAGAAAGCATTTTTTGTTACGTTGAAACAGGTTGTTTTTTGAGTGGGAAACATAGTCGTACATGTACAATATATCGTGCTCAGTCGTTTCCGTGTTTTCCTCACTTTATCTTCTCTTCTTGGCAAAATCGTGTTATAGTTCTGTGTTTAGAGAGTTGAAGAAATACCAGAAAGATTTCTCCAGCTGGTGTGGAGAATGCCAACGCGAGAAAAGAGAAAGGCAACTCCTATCGATTGATGCAACGAAGCAGGTAGGATCCTGTAACAGAATGGAGTACTACTTTTAAGTTTTTACCTTGGATCTCAATGACACATTTGTACAACCTATAGGACAGTTCCTGTTTAAATAAGTTCGTTACTTTTAAGTTTTTACCTCAAATTCAATTTGGTCTATGATCTCATGTCTCCAGGAGTTACTTAGAAGGGAAGTAAAATCTCCTCCTTGAGCCTACAAGGTGAAAACTATTGTTGAGGAGCTGTAAATTTAACCAAATATGAAGGATGTTCATCAAAATGAAGTCTCTTCTGTCTTAAAAGCTTTCGCCATGTGCAGGTAATGAGTGTTGTCCTGTATTATTTACTGTGCTGCATTACATTTTGCAGGTGGAGCTGTACATTTGAAATGTTGTTGATAGGTGAAATTGTTATTATAGCTGTCAGAAAAATTTAACCAATTAAAAACCCGTTTGTGCTGAATTTGAGTTGAATTAACATGTAATCTTAGCTTATGATACTTCCTTCCTATACGTCGAAATTGAATATTCTGTTCATAGTGCAGCAATTTTATTACACTGCTCATCAAGTCGGGGACGGCAATGAGATTGGATTAATGTGGCAAAACAAATTTTTGTATTGAGTTTTATCGTTGGAGGGCGTCCTATAGTTACTCATTTTAGCAATGGCACATAAGTATGTGTACAACTTTTTGAACGTTTGATTATCATCTTTGATTTCTTGATTTCGATCCTGATCGCCACCTTGATCTTTGCTGGTCGTCGTTCTGTTTCCTTTTATCTTCATTGTTGCTATCTTCCTTCTCTCCCGATCTCACAATAAAGTTAGAAAAAATCTCTGAAATAATATCAATATTTGGACCATGAAAGTACAGTAGTTTAAGAGTAAATTTGTGTTATTTTGGTAGTCTTAACAGGGCTTTAAATGGATGGGGAGCTAAAGATCTTACTTGATATTAAAGTTAGGTTTGGTACACAATTGCTTTTTTCTTGTGTTTTTAAAATTGTTGTTTGAAAGTTTTGATTGTATAGCTCTTAAACATTTACTTATTATTACCCTTGTTAAAATCATGATCTACAAATTTATGATCTCATGAGCAAGAATGGATTAATTAAGGCGAATATCATGATTTATTATTTTCATTTTCCTCGGATTGAGATAAAATAAAAAATACCCCTTACAGCTCCTAGAATTTTCATTAGGAGGGCTTCCCTAACATTCTTTTTCCAATTTGGCAGGTGAAGTTAGTTTCTTTTTTTTTTTTTTTTTTTTTT
>QLSR01000062.1:1610412-1736981 GCA_031780015.1 Citrullus colocynthis | reverse complement strand
AAAAAAAAAAAAAAAAAAAAAAAAAAAAAAAGCGTTTTTTTGGTTAGAGGTTGAATCTTGAGAATTATTTAAAAATAATTTATGTTACATTACGTTCCTAGTAAAGTGGTGTTTATAGGATTAATATCAATAATGAAATTAGTATTTTATGTAAAATTTTGGAACTAAAAATTCAACATTTAAAGGAATTTAAACTATCTTTTATATTTTATTTATAATGTATTATTTAAAATCATTTTGATGGAAGCACTTAGAAAATAAGTTTCTTCAATCAAGACTACCACAAAACTCCAAATGATGTTTTGAACTATCTAATTTTTATTTCTGAATAGAAGAGATGTAATTTTTATTTCTGAATAGAAGAGATGAATTGTGAGGCTTGATCTAGATTTTTTTTTTTTTTTAAAGATATTAATAAAACAAACAAACAAAGTCTTATTGATTTGTTTTTCATTAGCAAGAATAGTTGTGAAAATGATTGGTTTTATAAGATGAAAATTTCTGTAAAGAAAATCAATTTAGTATTTACAATTTTCCTAATCTCTCGAACTGTTACTAAACATTAACAAATTTCTTTGAATGTTAAAAAAAAATAATAACATACTATTGTTATAATGCAATAAAAATATCGGAGTCTCAATTTTACGAAAATGACAACGAAAATAATGATAAAATGTTTACGTCATAATTTTTTTAAAAATTAAAAAAAGTTAATGAATAAACATCTTATATTATATTCAGCATATTGCTTATATTATATTCACATTAGAAACATGTAGGGAAAAAAATCAATTTTAATTCTAAATTTTTGAGATTGTATCAATTACCTTAACTTTTAATTTCATCTATTACCTTCCATCTAAACACGTAATACAATTTTAATCTAAAACTATAAAAAGTGTTGCAATTTTAATTATCTAGCTAATAAATTTTCACGCTGTAAAAAATTCTCGTATATACATTGAATGAGGTATATATAGAACATATATACTATATGAAATTTATAACTTTTTTAGATAAAAACATAAGAGTTTACTTTTTTTGCTAAAATTTATGAATATTGGTAATAATGTTAGGTCAAACTTATTTTTATACAAAATTTTACTTGATTGAAATTAATGATTTTATGAAGAATTTTACATTAATTTTTTATTGTTAAATTACAATAACTAAAATTCAATCGAGAGTTAAACACTTATGTGGATGAAATTGAAAGTTTAACTCCACTATGAGGAAATTAATATGGTTAATGTATTGTAAAAGTTAGGTACTTGACCTAAACAAAACTAAAAACCCATCCCTTAAATCATAAAGTCAAAAAGGTAGGCTTTTATAATGGTTGGTAACTTTGAATTAAAAGAAAAAATATATAATTGAACATGATATATATAAATATCAGCAATTGAAAAGATAAGTATGGGTTTGAGTGTGGAACAACCCCCTTCCCCTAAACAAAGTTGCTATGATTATAAATAATAAAAAGAAAATATGCTTTCCTTTTTGTTTCACCTGAAAACAATGATAGTTGCTAAGCTATCTAGCAAAAAAGAGAAGTAATTGAAATTAAAAATAAAAAAATAGAAAAAAAAAAAGAAAAGACAAACTTTTGTCTAGTCTAATAAAGAGCAAGAGAAAGTTGGCTTAGATTATACTTTATTCAAAGTTTGAGGTTGGACTCTTTATGACATGTCACATATTTCACCATATGTATATCATGACTTAAAAAATTTAAGATCTCACTATTTTAAATTTTGTATCCAATATAATGTAGTTATATATCCCAAATAGTATTAGTTATCTAAAATTGTAGTAAAGAAATTAAATGTATGTATTTTACATTTTAGAACGTGTTTGAGGTGATTTTAAAATGGTTAAAATTATTATTTTTTTATTTTTAAAATTACTATAAAACATGATTTTAATAATTGAAAACCAATTTTTATGATATGAAAATTTCATTTAAAAACTTAAAATTAAGTATTAAATTAATTTCAAGTCATAAAATGAGTTTTTCAGTGCTTTTAAATATGAAATATGACAAAAGTTATTTTAACAATTTCAAAATCATATTCAAACAAGCACACGTGATTTTTTCTTGGATGCATCTTGAATTTGAGATGCTTATACCATCAATAACTTTCAAACAATCTTTAAAGGTTTGTGCATTCTTCAATATTAGAACTGTTTATTTTATTTATGAGCAATATTTTGGTAATAATTATTATTATTATTATTATTATTTTGGAATTACTATTGCATTATATATTTAATTGTATAAAAAAGAAAAAAGAAAAAAGAAAAAAGAAAAAGGAAAGAAACCTTTAGACTGCTAGCGAATATCAAAAAGTAGAGAGACAAATGTACCAAGTTTTCAGAAAATTTCTACAATTGTAAGCAAATTTAAAAAATATGGAGGAAAAAGAATGTGAAAAAAGTTGAAGAGAAAAAGAGGTTAGAAGAGAAAATATTAACAAATTGCTATAATTCAAAGGTTGTTTGTGTATTTTTTTTAGTTATTTACAAACTTCAAAGTCGATAACTTAAATTAATGTTGATTGAACTATATTCATGTTGGTTAAATTTGGAAGAAAATTTAAATATGAAAAAATTGACAAAAAATTCAAAAGCAAAATTTAAGATAAGAAAAATATACATTATCAAAGAAAAATTTTAGACAATAAAAAGAAAAAGATAGGAAAAAAAAAAAAAAAGCAAATGAGAGGAACAAAATTTTGTAGGGAAATGTTTTTACTTTCCAAAGGTTTTTTTTTTTTTTTAAATTAATTTTATTTAATTTATAACACAACTTTACTAATCAATCTTTTGTTATTCTGACTAGTTTGGAAAACACGTGAGACGTAGCTTAAAACTTTTAGATATAAAATTTCAATTGTGTTTTAATTGTTTATTTAGTCTAATTAGTAAATAAATTTTTTAGTTATATGAGATATTTTCAATGTTGAAGAAAGATTTTTAGAAATTTTTTTAAGGGAAATAAATTTTTTGAATGAATATAATTATAAAATTAAATTATAATATTGGATTGTTTTTAAATATAGCACAATATCATTATCTATTAGTGTCAAACTGATAGACACTGATATTTTTTGTTATACTTGAAAATATTTTTAGTAATTTTGCGATTTAAAATAATTATCCTTTAAACTTTGAATAATTGATATAAAATTAAAGGTATAAAAAGAGGAAAAAAATAAAAATAGATGAATGGATAAAATTGAAATACATATAATTGGAAAAAAAAATGTTAAATAAAATTGATACAAAAGTGACACAACAACATAACTTAATTATTATTTCGTGGGTTAATTCTTTGATACTTCTTAAAATATAGTGACTTTTGGTGGGACAAAAAAGAACGAACGAGAAATATTGGAAATAAAAGCCAAATTTTTATTTTTTAAAAAATTAATTTTTTGGGAGAAAATGTGTCTGTTACTTTTTTTTTTTTTCTTCTTAAAAAAGAAGCCTCCCATCAAAGTCTTTTAAAGATAAATAAATAGATAATGACTAACTAATAATTATTGTTTTTAAAATTTGAACAATCTTTTTGTCTTAAAAATATATATTTTTTCTTTATAAAATTCTTTTACTAACATTTTCTAAACTATATATTTTTTAAAAAATTTGTGTGAACGAAATCATTTTTTAAGATTGTAAATAGAGATGTTCATATTCCCTCCTTCAGAATTTTTCTGAGATAGGGACGAAAAATGTATTGCTTTTCTACCTTTCATTTAATTTCTTATTTTTATTTTTGGGAGAGGGTATAATTTGGGGTAAAAAAATTTGACCCACAAACCTCGTAGTAATTACTCATTAGCATATTCGTGTGCCAGTTGAGTTACATGATAGACGATAAATGATAAACAAAACACAATGACAAATTGTTCCAATATTCTTGGAATGTAAGCCATCAAAATAAAATATATTCAATTATAGATTCCTCGCCCCGCCCCAAAAACCACAAAGGGCCATTTGGTTTATGCGATCATTTTCAACCTTTTTGTGCAATTATAAAACGTAAACTTAAAATTAACTTCCATGAACATGATTTTAGATAGTCAACTTATGTTAATTTTAAAATTAATTAACTTATATTATTTGATTTTAAATATTAATTAATGACTTCTTTATATTTTCATTTTCATACTGCACCATACAAATAATACAGTGAAATGCTCATTCAAAATGAGGATGTTTAATCATTCAATGGAAATGAAAATGACCAATATGCACCCCTAAAAATACATGGAAATTTTATTTTCCAAGACAAGTAAATGAAACCCTCAAACCAAACATGGGATTGGGATGCCCAAACCCGTTTTTACCCACTAAAACCTTCAACTAAACGGGCCCTAAAGAATACCCACGAAGTTACAACTTCTTTATCATCCCACATCTTTATATCAATTTTAACTTACAACTTTTGTTTCAATTGTATTCATCTATTTATATATATGTTTATTTTTATCTCTTTTATAACTTTTCAATTTTATGTCAAATATCTACCAATTAAAAGCCCATTTTATATCCTCGGTAAATAATTAACTTTAAACAAAACACATTTAGTTTTAGTCATTATATTTTTTTTTGTTACTTTTTAATTTCATGTCAAATATTTACCATATGAATTCAATGAAAAATAAATTCATTCAGAACTTAAAAATCTTTTTTGCATAAAATTTTTCTTGACCATGTTTTTTTTTTTAGAATTTTTTCGATGTTCATTCTTATGTACCCAATTTTATCATTTTTTTTTTAAACTTCTCTGTTATTTTTTTGCTTATTCATGTGGTAGTAGTAGGATATTTTTCCTATCATGCATCACACGTGTCTTTAACTAGTATTGAAGACATTTGAGTTCATATGGTTGACTTCCTCTTGAAACTTTGTGTGAACCTCTTCAAACCTTTTATCTGACTATAACAAAGATTGATTAATATAAAGAATGTCATTCAGGAGTTCGAATTTTCACATTTCTATATTGTTGAAGAAGAAATTTTGGCCAATCAAATTTCATCATATATCCACAAGGAAACCCCAAATCATTAAATTTAGGGGCAAATTAAGAATTAAAATGTGCCCCTAAATTAATATTTGATCACAGAAAAATGACAATGGTGGTTAAGCCTAGATAATTGATTATTTGGCCAATAGCCCAACTCAGTCTAAACATAAATTGGGTCGAGCTCAAGTAAGTTTTGTTTATCGGTCCCGAGACCCTATCCAATTCAGGTCCATGATAGAAAGTTGAGCCAAATAAATGGTCGGGGCCAAGCTCAAATTTTGTGCAAGTTCAAATCCAAATGATGGGCCAAAAAGTACCCATGCCCAAGCCCATGTAATTGTTGGACCGGCGTGGCAACCTTAGTGGGGGTGAATAAGGTTTAATTAGACTTATTTCTAAATAGGCTCAATTTAAACTAATTAAATTAACAAAAGCCCTAATTGATGCTAAATATCAAGATTGATAAAAATATATGAAACACAAGATTCAATCAATCTCAACCAAGAAGAATAATAATCTTAACATGTCATTAAAAATTAAATGCAAAATTAATTGAGAAAGAGTTAGAGAAGAAGACATTGTGATTTTTTGAGTTAGAGAAGAAGACATTGTGATTTTTATAGTAGTTCGGTCAAACTTGACCTACATCTACTTTTCCGAGCGCTTCTTGGGATTTTGATTAAAATCTCCTTTGAATCTTTCTATGGATGAGAACTAAACCGCTACCTTGCTTCTTTTTCGGGTTCTAAGGCAAACTCGATCATTTTCACGAGTTAGGATCCAACCGTTACAATATTCTTGAAGCTTTAAATCACACAATAAAACTCTCTAAAAAGAGTAGATATACAAATTTGAACTCACAATACAATAAAAATATCTCTCTAGAATAAGATGAAAATAAAGAAATTTAAGAGCTTGGAGAGAGAGCAACAATGATGGCCTTTTTCAATTTTTAAAGATTGTAAAGTTGTAAAAGTTGGAAAAATGTTTGGAGAAGATGAAGTTTAAAAAGAGAGAGAAGTGGGATAATAAGTGGATTTTAATTTGGATCATTGATGTAACGACCCGACTAATACAATCTAATCGGCCCATTACTCAATGCATGCAAGTTTCAAGAAAGACACTATGCTGAATAGTAAGAAAGAAACAATGCTTCTCATGGAAATTTCTGTTTATATAAACTCAAGAAAAACAATGCATAAACATAAAAAGGAAATCTTGGTTCGGGGTACCCCTAATAAAATCAATAAAATTTCATGAAACAGAAATCCACATATCAAATAAAAGACAAGCTTCAAAACAAAATTTGACAATTGGACAAAACTCATTAAAACATGCAATACTAAGCGGAAGCTACTACGGGTTCCGTGAAGCCATCAAGGATTCCTCTTGTCATTCGCCAACACATTCTTTCCCTTACCTAAAAAAAATATAAGATGAAAGGATGAGTAATTATATTACTCAGTAAGTGACCCCACTACCGGAGCCGGGCTAGGCACCTAAGTCCTTTAAGTGCATCAATCGTAAGACATGCATATCTAACATGCTTTTATAGGGAACTGGTTATACTCGCCCTAAAGTTGGTTTTGGATGTCCACAAACCTCTGGAGCCCCGAAGGAACTCTTACCTCTGGTGATCCCGAAGGAACACAAACCTCTAGTGTACTCGAAAGAGCACAACTTCTGGTGAACCCGAAGGAACACAGCCTCTAGTGAACCCGAAGGGACACATCCTCTAGTGATCTCGAAGGACCATAACCTCTGGTGAACCCGAAGGAACACATCCTCTAGTGATCCCGAAGGACCACAACCTCTGGTGAACCCGAAGGAACACATCCTCTAGTGATCCCGAAGGACCACAACCTCTGGTGAACCCGAAGGAACACATCCTCTAGTGATCCCGAAGGACCACAACCTCTGGTGAACCCGAAGGAACACATCCTCTAGTGATCCCGAAGGACCACAACCTCTAGTGAACATCCAACCGACGTAGGGGAGTTACCACCACCCATCATACATGATCAATCAAATTCACACTCCTCTCATTCCATGAGTTCACACATTAACAGTACTGCTCATAAACATCTCATAGTACAAGCATATGCATTATCAGCTGCATACAACCTTTAGACATGGGAATTTCATACAAGCATGCTATATCATATGGGGCTTAGAAATTCTACTACATCATGGCAACTAAACATATGGCTAGAAGGCGGTTCAGGTAGTAAAGTCACTTACGTGAGGATTGATCCATTAAATTATCCACACAGCAGTTCTTGCAAAATTCCTGGACAACTGTGAATAGAATTCCCCAACTTAAGTTAGTCCATAAGCCTAGTCTATCATAAGCGAACCTTTTGTTCGAGAGAGTCCTTACCCAAACGTGACCAACTCGTAGCTCCCTCCGACCCTACGGACTAAAACAATCGCCGGCTACCTATTAAGATGTACCAAATAAATTTGAAATTCCCGATTATTCATCAAAATATTCAACTAACCCCAATCGGGTTTGAGATACTCACTTAGGAGGGTACTGATCGGGTCGGGCGAGCAAGAAACCGCAACCGGGAACACGTTTCCGAGCTGGAGCAAAAATCTGGGCGAAGGAGAGCGTGAGACGCAGAAAGCTTGTGGCGGCAAGAGTGCGTGAGACGCAGAGTGCTTGCGGGAGCGGGAATGCGGAACCGTTATTTTGGTCGTGAGACAAGCAATGGAGATTGAGGGAGGTGGTTGCAGAGAGGGAAATAGATGGTGGCAAAGAGGGAAGAGATGGCAGTAGAGAGGGAAAGGGATGGCGGCAGAGAGGGAGAACGGAAGAGGAGGGAGGCTGCCAAATTTATTAACTTCAACCGAATAAAATAAAATCTCCTACAAAATAAAATCTCCTTCAATTACTCCAATCCTATAAAATCTCCTATAAAATAAAATCTTCTTCAATTACTCCAATCCTATAAAATCTCCTATAAAATAAAATCTCATTCAATTATTCCAATCCTACCAAATTTGTTCACTTTATTTTACTTGCCCCAAAAAAAATTATCCTTTACCAAATCCCAAAAAAAATTTCCTTAACTCTAATTTTGAAACTTTCCATCTTAGCATGAATACATATAAATAACTATATTTTCCCTTTCATACATAATAACTTAAATTAATTTACTACGAGGATTTACCTCAACGATTTGGGGTTGTTACAATTGAATTGATCAAAAGTAAAATTAAAGGTGGAGATTAAAAGTAAAAATTATTTTTTTATTATTATTGTAAAGACAACAAGCCATTAGACACAAACATATATAATATTAAATTATTTTCTTTTCAAACCAACTAGTCGTTAGATATAAACATAAAATAATATTAATTTTTTTTTTAAACCAATCCAAAAATCAAAACTCAACCATGTGTCACTCATTCCATGGCTCCAAGTCCTAGCCGCCACATCACCAACTTGGGTAATTTTTCATTAACCTTATTTCCACTACTTGAGTTGACTAATTCTAAGTGTGATTGTACTAATTTAGTATAAAATTTAAGATTAGTAATATGTTTGAAATTTATTTTTATTGGATTTGATCAAATAAAAATATAACATTCCATTCAAGAAAAACACGATGTGAACATCTTTTCAAAATTTAAGGAGGAAAGACTATTGGGGGCCAATTTTGAACATATCATTGAATTTTTTGTTTTGTTTTGTTTGTTTTTGACAATATTTATAAGAATCAAACGTCTAATTGTCAGTTCAACTGTACAAACTTTATGTCAATTGAAATAGGTTCATAGTGGTCATGTCACAAATTTATTAGAAACAAAATTGAAAGTTCAGTAACTTATTAGTCATGTTTTCAAGTATAGATAACTTTCCTAATAGAAACTTGATAGTTCAATGATTAAACGTAATATTTTTTTATCTTATGTTCTTTTTAGAAAAAAAAATACTATATTCTTTTATGAAGTAATTAATTAAGGCCAAATAATTAGAGACATAGAATAGTACAATTGATTCATAAGACTTTTAAAGAAGAATAACCAACTTCATTCAACAAAAAAATCATGTAATTAAAAAAAGAATCTGAACAATCTCTTCACTTAGAAATATTTTCAAATATGACAAAATGGTTGAAAATAATTACAAATATAAAATAATTACCTAAGTCTATCGCAGTCTATCATAGATAAAATATAAAATTTTGCTATATTTATAAGTATTTTAATAATTTTGTCATTTAAAATAATTTTTCCTATTTTTATATTAAGAAAATTAAAAATTTAAATGAAAAGGGCAAAAATTTAAATGAAAAGGGCTAGATATATATTGGAGTCGAAAATGTTGGGCCTTCTTTCAATTCAGTTCTTATCTCGATTTAAAAATTTCAATTTAATCGCTTGCATTTTAATATTTTAAAAATTATAAAAATTTTTGTTGATAAATTTTTAAATTAGCTAATAACAAACTACATATAACATGATATTTAGCGAGTTCGTAGAAGTTGAAAGAAGAAACTGCATAACCTAGTGAAAGAAAATTTGAAATATGGGCGGATAATTAAGTATATAACAATATTTTTAAAGAATTGCAAATAGAATAAAATTTATCCATAATAAACTTTTATTATTGATAGTCATTAATAAAACTTTTATCATCAATAGGCTCCAAGAGCTGATCTAAATTTTGTTATATCTCCAAATTTATTTTGTCTTATGCTATATCTGCTAATACTTTAAGCATAATTGTTATATTTGCAACTGCTCCAATAAACCAACAAATTATTAAAATCATGGGAAACGAATTAAAACTTCGACTCTCTTAGATGACTTAGGGCCTATTTGGTAGAGAATTTGAAAACAAAAATATGAAAACAAGGAATTCAATGAAAACAGGGTTGTATTTCATAAAACTACCTTAGTTACTTGCTAATATTTAGTTACAATGAATTATTATTAATATATTTATGAATATAATTTATGTTAAAAATATTTATATAATTATTATATTCTAATATAATATAATTTATAATACATTACATAATATATATTACATTTTTTTAAAAAAAGTAAATTGAGTTTATAACATGACATATTGTATTTCTAAATGTTTTTATCTTGATTTAATATAATTATTTTACATTTTATATTTTAAAATATAAAATTTAAAATCTGGATACAATGAAAATATAAAAATGTTGTTTTCAGAATTTGCACTACTTGAATCACATAATCAAAAAAGAGTTTTTAGAAACAAAATTCGAGTTGCCTGCCAAACACATATATACTGAATCTGAAAGCATAAAATAAAATCTGAATTTTCTACCAAACATATTCTTAGTTTTTCTCTTAATTTTATCAATGCATTAAATACCATATCTGGTAAATTTATGATAATAATTTAAGTTTTAGCTAAGGAAAAGTGTATAGAGTCGACAAAGCAACAATAACGTCCTATTTAATACTTTGCTTGTTTTCATATGTATTTTCTCCTAATTTTTCAATTATGATTTTCATCTTTATTAAAGGAACTTCTGAATTTTCCGTCAAATTCTAGATTAAAAAAAAGGAAGTTTTTAAAAATTAACCTAACTTGATTTTTAAAATATTAGAAGAAAGTAGACAATAAATCTTATAAATTTATGAGTAGACACAATATTTATAAATTTTTTAAAAACTAAAAGCCCAAATACACATAATTATCAAACCTGACTTAAATTAAACCAATTTGAAACAATTCATCTCTTAAGAATATCAATCAAAATTGAAGAATATTGTAGACAAAATTCCATTGTCATGTTCGAATTTCAACACTAGACTTGAATATTAGAAGAAAGATTAATTAAGTGGTCCTCTTATATATTGCATTTACACCCACCAGTTGGAATCTCTCTCTCTCTCTCTCTCTCTCTCTCTCTCTAACGGCGGCTTAAAAGAATTATTTGATCTCTCCATTTCTCTCTCATTTGAAGTCAAAAAGAGCTCATTCTATTTTCTCTCTCTAAAAAGGTAAGATTAAAATATAAATTTAATCTCGTACCCGAAGGATTGTTGATCTAATTTTAGTCCATATATTTCTAACAAATCTCTCAAAATTAATTTTTACAAGAAAATATAATATATAAATATTTTTTTAATTTAAATAAAAAAGCTAATAGGTAACAAAAAGTTTTTTTAATTAAAAAAATCAACAATAAACTAGCATTAGTATTGAATTTAAAATTTATTAGAAATACAAGTACTAGAATTAGACAATTGAAAATATAAGGACTAAAATTGAACAAACTTCAAAACTAATATTGATCTCTCTATCTCATTTTGCCCTTACGTCTTAAGATTTTGACCAAGAATTCAAATGTTTATTCAAACAAATTGAAATCCTTAATAAGAAAATAAATATAAATTTCAAAAACAAAAAATTAAAAATTAAGTCCATTTTCTCTGCATTTTCTATCATGATTTGCATTTTTCTTAAATACTATGTTTGAATTCTTAGTCAAATTCAAAAAATAAAAGTAAATTTTTAAAAGCTACGTTTTTTATCGGTAAAAAGTAGATAACAAATAAAAAAATTTAAAAATAAAAATAGTTTCTATAAGCTTAATTTTAAGAAAACGAAAATAAAAATATTAGCAGACGGAGCCTAAATATTTTGTAACTTTCACGATAACTAAATGTGGTAATGCGAGTTTAGTCGAACGCTATGAATGTTGAAGAAAAAATAAAATAAAAAATTGTTTTAAGTATGTGAAGCAGCAAGTGTTGTTGGGAAAAATAATTGAAGGCGACTGGGGTAATTAATTAATTAATTAATTAAAGCATAATAATCATCATTAATTAGCATAGCGTGGTCGGTGGGATACGGAAATCTTTATGGACGGCGGTGATTGGATGATCAGAGATTGGAATAATAAATCATGTGGCTGAAAATTAATTTAATCCTAATCTCAGTCCCCGAAGATCTCGCTAAATCTCTCTTTCATAGAG
Organism: Citrullus colocynthis; assembly: GCA_031780015.1. Taxonomy (NCBI): domain Eukaryota; kingdom Viridiplantae; phylum Streptophyta; class Magnoliopsida; order Cucurbitales; family Cucurbitaceae; genus Citrullus; species Citrullus colocynthis. The sequence goes on along the minus strand of QLSR01000062.1, from coordinate 1,724,977 downwards.
ATATTCCCTCTTTTTATCTCTTTAATTAATCATTTTTAATTTTAATCCTCTTCACCGTCCAAACCGCCATTTTTATTTTTTTTTTAATGCTTTCACATGAATGTTGGAAATTTTGGTGACACTTTTTTTCTTCTTCTTCTTTTTCTTTTTCAAACTAATTTTTCTTTTTAATCACCTTCCTTTTTTTTGCCCTTTTGATTGTGTTTCTTTGAGGATATAATAGGCATGCTATTAAATTTTCATCCCTATGTCAAAAATTTCAAAATTCAAAGTGAATCTACATTATTTCCATATATCATAAACATAATAAGATGTTATAGTATAAATAATTAATATGTTTAAAAAGCAAAAAATGTGCTTATTTATTAATTTAAATATATATATTTTTTGAATTTTTAGTTTTTATAATTTTTTTAACCATATCCATCGACATCGATATTTTATCTATATTTTTATCACGTTTTCGTAAAATTGAAAGTTTGACATTTCTATAAAAATTGACATTTTAAACCTTGCAAAAGAGGTGATTAGGAAAAAAAAATTAATACCACAGGAGTATTTCTTTTATTTGCTCTATAGTCCAACTTTTATAAATAATTTTTGAAATACACGTGAATTTGGCTTTTTTTTTTCTCTTTTCGAAATGATGGTGACATGACATGAAATTAATAGAAAAACTATTTGTTATAGACGATTTTGGACCAAACGATATAATCAACGAGAAAACAAAAATAGAAATGTAGGGCCAAGAAAATAACAACCAAAAGTAACACTCTAGGACAAAAAATGACCTAGGGAAGGAGATTGGCTTGGGCCTAAGTCGATAGCCAAGGTACAACCTAACAAAATGCCTAACGGGGCATGCTTGTGCATATCCTTGCCCAAGAGCAGCATCCTAAGATCAAAATTGATCTATGGAATGGTGTTCGCCCTTGGGTGGCCAATGAGATGAGACATACCCCTCATTTGCCCTAACCCAAGGAGATAAAAGGTTATCCTAATGTAGTTTCGATTCTTTATGGAAGATAACCTAGGTCATCTATTCCTATAAATACATCATTATAGCTCCAAGAAAAGTAAATCAACTCTCACTCTCAAATCCTAGAGTTTCTACTCTTTTACTCTCTCGTTTAAGCATCAAAGTGTGTGTGTGGCAAGTGTCACACCGGTGTGTAGATTTCTTTTTGTTTTATGGATCATGTTTGTAACAACCCCAAATCGTTGGGGTAAATCCTCTTAGTAAATAAGTTTAAGTTATTATGTGTGAAAAAAAAAGATAATAATAATAAAAATATAGTTATCCTTATATATTCATGCCTTTATTTAAGCTAAGTTGGAATTTAGAAATTTGAGCTAAGGAAAAACTTGGAATTTAGAAAAAAAAAAAAAAAGATAATTTTATTTTAGGGCAAGTAAAATAAGGTGATTAATTTTGGTGGGATTGGATAATTGAAGTAAATCTTGGTTGTAGAAGATTTTATTTGATTTTATTTGGATAATTGAAGTAAATCTTGGTTGTAGAAGATTTTATTTGATTTTATTTTGTTTGGTTGGAAAAGAAAAGGGGAAAGGAGGAAGGAATAGGGAATTTGGGTTTTTATAAATAGGCATCGATTTGCGTGCCAAAATAAAAAAAAAAAAAAAAAAAAAGTAAAAAGGGATTTTTCTCTTCTCCCTCGCGTGCCGCCGCCCCCCCCCCTGGTTTTTTTCCTTTCTTTCTTCTTCTTCCGCCGACGCTACTCTCTTCTTTCTTTCTTCTTCTTCTTCTTCTTCTTCTCCTTCCTCGCAAGTGGAGGTGGCCGGGAATTGTGTTGGGTAAAAAGGATTAGAGCAACTGCAAGTTAAGCCACACTTGGTGGACCAAGAACTTTCCAACAGACTGCCGTGCGAATAAGTGAATATAATTGCTCAGGTAAGTGACTTTACTACCTGAACCACCTGCCCGCCTTATGTTTAGTTGCCATGATGAGTAACACTTCTACGCCCATTGAGATAGCATGCTTGTATGATTTTTCCTATGTTTCAAAGGATGTATGTGAAATGCTTATGCTTGTATATGAGATGATTGTAAACAGCGCTGTTAGTGTATAAATTCATGGAAGTAAAGGAGTGAGAATTTAAATTGGTCATGAGTACTGGGTAGTGGTAACTCCCCTACGTCGGCTGGATGTTCACCAGAGGATGTGTTCCTTCGGGTTCACCAGAGGTTGTGGTCCTTCGGGGTCACCAGAGGTTGTGTTCCTTCGGGTTCACCAAAGGTTGTGTTCCTTCGGGTTCACCAGAGGTTGTGTTCCTTCGAGTTCACCAGAGGTTGTGGTCCTTCGGGGTCACCAGAGGTTGTGTTCCTTCGGGTTCACCAGAGGTTGTGTTCCTTCGGGTTCACCAGAGGTTGTGTTCCTTCGGGTTCACCAGAGGTTGTGGTCCTTCGGGGTCACCAGAGGATGTGTTCCTTCGGGTTCACTAGAGGTTGTGTTCCCTCGGGATCACCAGAGGTTTTGTGATCCTTCGGGATCACCAGAGGTAAGAGTTCCTTCGGGGCTCCAGAGGTTTGTGGACATCCAAATCCAACTTAGGGAGAGTATAACCAGTTCCCTATGAAAGTATGTTAGATATGCCTGTCTTAAGGCTAATGCACTTAAAGGACTCGGGTGTGAGTATAACCAGTCCCCTATGAAAGTATGTTAGATATGCCTGTCTTAAGGCTAATGCACTTAAAGGACTTGGGTGCCAGTATAACCAGTTTCCTATTGAAGTATGTTGATATGCCTGTTGTATGACTAATGCACTTAAAGGACTTGGGTGCCTAGCCTGGCTCCGGTAGTGGGGTCACTTACTGAGCAATATAATTGCTCACCCTTTTATCTTATTTTTTTTTTCAGGTAAGGGAAAGAACGTGCTGGCGAATGACAAGAGGAATCCTTGATGGCTTCACGGGACCCATAATAGCTTCCGCCTAGCACTGCATTTTTTTTTTAGGCTTGTCTTTTATTTTGTATATGGATTTTGTTTTTGTTTTCTGTTCATGGAATTTTGTTGATTTTATTAGGGGTACCCCAAACCAAAAATTCTTTCTATATGAGATTAAATAAAACAGAAATTTCCGTAAGTAGCATTGTTTCTTTCTTATTACTCAGCGTCGGGTCTTTTCTTGAAATTTGCATGCATTGAGTAATGGTCTGATTAGGATGTATTAGTCGGGTCGTTACAATGTTCTTCTTCCTCTAATGAAATTTATCGTCGTCACCACATAAAAGTCAAAATTCTCTTTTTCTATTGGGATATTGCATCAACGGTATCCATACTTCTTGTACTAGAATTGAAAGAGGATATTAGGACAATATTTGGATAGATATAGTATATGCATTTTTTTAAAAAAATCTTTTTGGAAATTGAAGCAAAGATATAGAGGGAGGGAGTTGCAAAAATGGAAAACTAACCAAATAGTGTTTCAATTAAAGGCATTTTAGAATTTTATCGAAATAGAAAATTCTGTGATTTAAAAATCGACCCTAAAGTATGGCATGTTTAACAAAATATATGTTAATCTTTTACATGGTTTTATTTTATTAAGTGATTTGATTTAAAAAACTTATAAAAATCCATGATGGAGATGGAAATGTTACTTTTTGTGTGTATATATACTTCATGTTCAAAAAATTATACAAGATGTTAATCTTTTACACCATTTTTCGAAATTTCTTTTATTTTATAAAGTAAAATTTTATTTATTTATATCAGATTCCCACTTTTTTTTATTTAAAAAAAAAAATATAGAAATTTGATATTTTACATTTTTTATTAAATTGAAAATATAGAGAGAATTTTTCTCATCATTTATCAAAAGTGGGATTACTTGCTCCATAAGGGATCAAGCTGGCTGTGGGCTAATTCTTGTTGAGAATTTTGTCATCTTCCTCTTACACTTTCAAATTTGGATTATAACATTAGACCAACTCTGGAAGGTTGTCATGATTCCCCCACCCAAAAAAAAACCCTAAGAGTAGCTATTTTCCCATCATAATGAGGATTACCTACAAATTTGTCTCTTTGCATCACTATTTTACCTAGTGAAAAATAGGGTAGGTCACATCTTGAAAGAGACTCTCCCTTTGCATTAATACCACACAAAGAAGCAAAAATATATATTTATTGGTGATGAACTAAAAAAAAAAAAAAAAATTAAACTTCCAAACACTACTTCCGATAAAAAAAAAAAAAAAAAAATTACTTTGTTATCTACTTCTTAGCAAGCTAAACTTTTCAAAACTAAAAAAATTTATTTTTTTGTTTTCTAAAATTTGGCTACAAAATAAAAAATCAAGGTAAAAATTGATAAAACAAAATAGTTATCAATCGGTCAAAAATTTTTTATAGTCGAATAAACACTTTGACGAACATATTTATTTGGTATGAATTCGAATGAGTGAAATCGGACTTGAGTGGAATGAAGTTACTTTTTGAGAGAATCTTTCAAAAGCTTTTACTTGTCAATAAAAGAATAATAATAAAAAAAGTTAAACGAGATTACAGGCTTCTGGAGGCCATTTTGGGGCCTAGGAAAAAGATTTTCAACTCTTCAACTCTTCCTCTTAGCTTATAGTTTTGTTATGGATTTTTCCAAATTTTTTTGTTATTTTACCAACATTGTACCTACATCTTCTTTTTTTTTTTTTAATTATAGAAATTATATTGCTATCGTTTTCAAAATATAGTTACTAAATTGTTATTTATTAAAGTTTAGAACCAAATTTGTTTATTAACTGTTTAATTATTATTTTTTAATACAACAATTGCAAGGATGAGAGTTGAATTTTTTTACTTCTAATGAAGAAGATTATGCCAATTACCATTAAGTTTAGCTTATTTTGACATCATTTTATTAATTTAATGCATTTTAATGCTTATATGAATTTTTTTTAACCATTCATGCAATTACATGTGCTTAATTGCTTGAAATTGAACATTGTCTTACACTCTAGAGAAAGTGATTTAGAGTGTGAAACTTAATATGACTAAAGTGTATCTAATTAAATCGAGTGATACAGGATTGTTTTAGATGTTAAAAGAATAATAAATTCAATATCTTGCATTTTAGTAAAAATAATAATAGAAATATGGGTTTTTTGCATGCTTAAAAATTAATTCTACTGGAAAGAGTTAATTAATTTCTATTATTTAAAAAGAAATTCAATTAATTACTTTTAAATTTTAGCAGTTTTCTATTTAGTGATCGATTTTCACCGATGCTAAAGAACAAAATTGGTTGATGATGAACTTGCATGGACAATAAGACTACACCTAATTTCATGTTATCTAATAAAAATTAATATATATATATATATATATATATATATATATATATATATATATATATTTTTTTTTTTTTACACATTTGTTGGATGCAGGTTTAAGCTGCAAAAAATATGGGTATAATGCACTAAGGGGTTTTTTATTTTTTTCTTTTCTTTTTCTTTTTTTATTTTAATAATTGATCGGAACACAGAGGAGGAAAAGAGTTATCTTAGAGAGTATATAAATTTCTTGGATAAATCGGTATAAATTTTGAATTCTCTTCTTTTGGATTTTTTTCCTCTATAAGTAATTCCTTCCACTTAATACTCTAGATTTTTACCCAAAAAAAATAAATTTTAAATTTAAAAACTAAAAAAGTAATAAAATTTTTTTTTAAAAAAAAAAGAATGATGGAGAATTCAACTATCGCACTTAAGAAATATGCAAATTATTGAAAGAAATTGAGAACAAATAAAGTTAATTTAAAAAAAAAAAAATATGGTTCCTAAACAAGGTCATATTTATTTTATATTAGCTTCAAAATTCAATTACTCTCTCCAAGAAATCTTTTAACTCGTTTAACTGCTCAATTATAGGTGAATCTGAGTTAAGAAATTAAATATTATGGGGCAAAAAATTAGAAGTTTCAATCTTCATTCCATCCTATATTGCGTTTAAAGAAAAAAAAAAAAAAACTGTCATTTTAGAATTTAATTTTCATTTTTTTTAAATGGTGGCTTTAGTATGGATTATGCTTCTTGAAGGTTACAAGTACTCCATTATATATAAATTAATATTATTTGATTTGATAATCAATAGGTACTCAAATGTTTAAAAAATGCAGGACTTGTCTGTACTTCTAAATTTTCTTGTATCTTACAAAGAAAACAAGAATGTATTTAATAATTTCTTATTTTTTATTTTCCTTTGATTGATTCAACCAAAGCAAATAATAATAGTTTAAAAATATATATATATATAGGACTAGGAGAGAAGCAAGGTACAAAAATTGTCAACAATTGCAACTTCATAGGATTTCTGAATGGTACTCTTTTAGGTAAAAGTACAAAATAAAGGAAATGTTGTAAGAGAACTCAAATTCATCCATTGAAGCATATGTATATATATAAGCAATAATTAAGAAGAGGGAATATTGCTTTTTCTTTTTCTTTTTTTCTTTTATTTTTCTTTTGAATGATTTGGGACCAAGTTGTTTTACAAATTTTGTTATTATCAAACTTCATATTCTTTTAAATATTGCATTCAACAAGCATATAATTAATTTAGGGTATCAAGATTTAACATTTTTTTTAAAAAAATTTGCATATATACACGTATATTACATAGAAATAACATCTTGTTTGACTTATACAAGTTATTTTAAAACAATTTTAGTGGCTAAAACTAAGTTTGCTTCTTAAATATGTTTTAGATTCACGCCGACTTTTTATGTTTAAATTAAGAAGAGAGAATTGTTGGATTAAATTTTAATTAAATGATAAAATTGAATATGAAAATAAGTAATGGTTGTTACAATTGAAAAGCATGACATCTTATTGAGACAAGACTGGTTTATAAAGTTCAATTAATGTGGGAAAAAACAAACATTGGGAAATGAAATATTCAATGGGAAAAAGAAAAAAAAAAAAAAAATATATATATATATATATAATATAAAGGTGGTGTGACATTGACCAATATTGAAAAGACTTAGAAAAGTGAGATGCAATAAGCTCCACAAAGATGGAAACGCGTTTTGGTGTTTAGAAACACACCAACAACACAACACATTTCTTCCACTAATAAAATAGCTCCTAAAGATCTCTCTATTTTAATTCTTTTTTTCTTTTTCTTTTTCTTTTTTTTCTCTTTATGATTAAAGAAGAAGAAAAAAAAAAAAAACCTTCATCCAATGGCAATGAGAGCCAAAAGAAATGCACATGCTTGTCTTGTTTGGACATTACACGTGCCATAGAATCTCCTTCTCCACATTTCCCTTTTCTTTTCTATGTGGGCCTCCCCTGCTTGAAATACAAGTTATAATTTTATTTATTTATTTTAAATACCTCTTTGGTCTTTAAAGTAATTGGTTTTTGGTTTTGTTTCGATTTAGATCTTAAATTTTACGTATGGTTTCAATTTAATCTCTAAATTTAAAAATGTTACAATTTTACTTTTGAAATTTGAGTCTTGTTTCAACTTAGTTTCTATTTTATTTTTAAGTTTTGAGTTTATTTCAATTTAGTTTTTATTTAGTTTTTAAATTTTGAGTTTGTTTCAATTTAATCTCTAAACTTCAAAATGTTACTATTTTACTTTTTGTTTCAATTTGGTCTATAAATTTTAAGATTTATACTTTTAGTTTTGATTTTTCATTAGATACTCACTTTCAATTATTGGTGTAAATGTCAATTCATTAATTTAAGATAATTATGAGATGAAATTTTAAATTTAATTTCAATGGGGATAAAAAATATCAAATTATCTACAAATGTAGCAAATTTTAATTTTTTATCTGCGATAGACCGCGATAGACTCAAAAAGACATCTATCCGTATCTATCTGTTAAAGTGATAGATCTCTACATAAGTCTATTGCAGTCTATCACAGATAAAAAGTAAAATTTTGCTATATTTGTAATTATTTTTAACTGTTTTTCTATTTTTGAAAACATCCCAAACTTTTAATTAATTATAGTTCTTTTAAATCTTTTAAATTATAATTAATAGACATTAACACTAAAACCAAAAATAAGTATTTAATGAAAAGTCGAGATTAAAAGGGTAAATATTGAATTCTAGGGACTAAATTGAAACAAACTTGAATTACAAGGTTAAAATTGTAACATTTTGATTTCTTTTACTTAAATTAAATTACTAGTTTAGTTTCTAGATAGCACTTCTTCTTTCAGGTTAAATAATTCTTCAAACTTTCGATTTTGTATCTAATAAATATGTAAACTTTCAATTTTGTATATGATATAGGTCCTTGATCTATTCAAAGTTTTTAAAAATTTACATACTTGTTAAACATAAAATTGAAAGTTTAATGATCTATTAGACACAAAATTATTATTATTATTATTATTATTTTTTTTTTGTATAATAGATTCATTATTCTTTTAAAAATATATATATTGAGCATGCTAGGGGCTTATTAAACGTAAAATTGAAAGTTGAGGGATATTTGATATTTTTACAGTTTTCGAATTTATGAGGTACATAATTAAAAATTCAGGAACTCATCAAATACTTTTTAAAGTTCAATGATCTATTAAGTACAAAATGAAAAATTTCAAAGGACCAAACTGGTCATGTAACTTCTTTTTTCTTTTTCCTTTTTGTTTTTGTTTGTGTTCAACTTATATACTTTTGTTTGAATTATAAGTCACTCTCTTATTATATTTTTAATTGAAATTTCTATTCTATTATGTTCTTCAAGCTTAAAACTCTTCGAGGAAAAAAAAGTAGACATTTAATTTTGTGTCTAATAAACTTTAAACAAAAGTTTAATGATATTTTTGGACAAAATTAGAATGTAAGGGTACTATTTAAAACTCTAGTGTCTATTAAAGATTAGTAAATTTTTAAAAATATTATAATACAAAATTGAAAGTTTAAGAATGTATTGGACACAAAATTTAAAATATGGGACCTATTAAACACATAAATGAAATTTTAAACACCTATTTAAAAGTTTTAAACTTCAAACACCTATTAAACACTATTTAAAAATTTTAGATTCCAATACCATGATTTAAACTATATAATTTTGTTTAAAATTTTAGATTCCAATACCATGATTTAAACTATATAATTTTGTTATAATGCATATATTAACATGATGGTAACAATTGGTATGTTCTTCCCCAAAGTAAACCTAAAGTCTTGCAACTCTATTTTAAGTAGGGCTTTCTCAGTTTTTCTAAGTGGATCTTAGTTTAAGATTTTTTTTCTCCATCGATTAAGCTTTGATGTTTAATTATAAACATTTTTCAGTACTAAATTATAATTATTTTTTTAGTTCAATAATTTTTAGAGAAAAAATTCGACTTTTCCACCTCTTAATCAAGGACGTATTATGTTATTAATGCTTAAGTTGCAAATCATAAGTATAAACTATTACGAAGTTTTATTTTCTTCCTTTTTTTTCCTTTGTACGAGTAGTGACATTATTTAAGATCCAACTTGCGTGTTAGGAATTAAAATGATAAATAAATAAATAATGGAAGTCACTCTCTTGTTTACTTGAAGTAATTTTCAATTCAAGGCGTCATTTGGACATCACTTCTAAGTACTTTGTAGTTATTTTCCACTTTAGTTTGGTTGTGGATTGCTTGTAATTCTAGATTTGTTTGTATGCTAATAGAATCATAATAATGATTCACTTTAGTAATTTGAAAAAAAAAAAAAAAAAAAAAAAAAAGAAAGAACTAGGATTGTCCCTTGTTCTAGCTAAAGGGCCAAAGAGTGGTTTGTCATTGCATTAGAGAAGGTAAGGAAGAAAAGTAGTTTTTAATAGAATTTTCTAAGGAGAAGTTTTGGATAACGTTGTGGGACAAAAAACTGAGATGCAGATTCAAGAACGATGAACCTAATGATACATTATTTGAAAATTCTCATATATAGAAAAATCAGGAGACCTCGCACTACTGTCAACTAATTTTGAAATAGTTAGATTACTATTCTTTCCATTGCTAATTGATTTTGAGAATGAACCTTCTAATATGATGTCAAAACTCATAAAGATCAAATGATATTCGGTCCAAAAGAAAATTAAATAGGGATCCGATTAAAAAATGGTGAATTTATATTTTCTAATAAAGAAATGATATGAATAAACTAGGAAATGAGTCAATAACAAAATTGTCTCAATATAAGACTTTATTATTATTATAAAAATTTAAAAATAAAAAAATGGATACATCTTCTTTTTTGGTAGTCTATTTATTAGGAAATTGTTCTGAAGCATATAAATAACTTGGAGCTATTCTAAATTATAGGCTCCTAAGAAGCATGAACATGCTAAAAGAACTTATATTAATTTGTATAATTGCATAGTTGTTGATTATGTTATTAGTTTATGATATTAATCCATAATTGTATTTTATTTCCATTATTTATTCTTAAGATAAATTCTTATTTTAGTCATAGAACTGTTTTATTCTAATTAATGAGATACGTTTTAAAAAAAATAATAATACATGGCAATGTTTAGATATTTGTGTTGTACACAGATACCAAAATTTGGTATTGAGTTTGAAAATGTAGCCGCTTATCAAAGATTTTCCAGCTCATTAGTGGTGGGTCCATTTAGTAATTATTTAATTTTTTATTTTTAATTTTAAAAATTGTGTTTGAATTGTTTTATGAGTATGCAGATTAAATTCTTACCTAAATTTCAAAAACTAAAAACTACGCCTTCATTTAGTAGTTTTGATTATTTGATTATTTATTTTTAATTTTGAAAATTAAATTTATAAACATCTCTTTCATATATAAATTTATTGTTTTGTTATCTATTTCTACTAATATTTATAAAAATTATGTCAAATTTTGAAAACTAAATTAAAAAAGTAGTTTTTTTTTTTGTTTTTGAAATTTGGCTAAGAATTCAACTACTTAATACAGATGCAATCCATTGCAAAATAATAATAATAATAATAAATAATAATAATAATAAAATAAAATAGATTTAATTTTCAATTTTCAAAAACCAAAAACAAAAAATTGAAGTGGTTACCAAACAAGATCATATTTTCTAATTTTTAAAATTTGAGTGAATTTTTTAAGTGGTTAGTAGAAAGTAAATAATAAAGCAAAGACGCGTAGATGTGAAATGAGTGTTATAAGCTAGCTAGACTTACATTATTTGCCTTTATATATATAATTTCAAAAGTAATTAATAGCTTATGTTGATCCATTGCCCAAAAAAAATTTCTTTGTAAGTTTAAAAATAATCAAAATGTAGCATAAGTATTGCACAAAATATATCGAAGAAATCCAATCATGTGATATTTGGATTGGATCAAATTAGGAATGTTCTTAAAAATAGAAAAGCGGTTGAAAATAATTATAAATATAGCAAAATTTTACTTTTTATATGTGATAGACTGCGATAGACCTAAATAGACATATATTACTTTACTATATAGATACGGATATATGTCTATATGAATCTATCGCGGTCTAGTCCAAATAGAAAATGAGATTTTGCTATATTTGTAAATAGTTTGATATTTTTTCTATTTATAATAATTTTTTCTTTCAATACGTAATTAATTTCCTTTTGTTATTCATAACTCTTCTTCTTTTTTTTTCTTTTAATAAACAATACATCGAGAATTTGATTTTCATATAAATCAAAATTAGCATGGTAAATTTGTTTTTTACATGGTTATTTGGTAAAGATCAAACTTTAGACATTAAGCTCGATATATATCAATTAAGTTATACTTATATTAATTAATATGTGGAGACTTGGGACATTGTTTTTGCATATTATTTGAATACTTGAGATATTTGAATAAAAACTTTTTTCTCACTCAAATCGTTTTAAATAACCCTTCACCCGTATAGAGAATTTTAAAGTCTTTTTGAAGAACAATAAGAAAAAAAAAAAAAAAATCACACGCCGACTTTGAAAAATAAGAATTAAGTTTGAAACAGCAAGTGTAAACGATAAGTTTATAAAATAATTTCAAAAGTCATTCTCACAAAAATATTAAATATAATAATAGAAAGAACACACCCAAATGCAATTAATTATTAAATTAAATAAATTACAAACTATATATTTAAACTTTTATCTCTGTGTGGTAGAGTATACACTACGCCAATTAGATTTTCAAATATTCATATCTTATTTGTTGTACTAAAAAAAACCTACATCAGTTTATGAATCTTTTATCGATTAATAAATTTCTAAAGAATCAATGCGAGTGTACTTTTGATCTTAAAGGTTGTAGGTCAGCTTTTATTATTTTATCTTTGAAATACTTTAAAAAAAGAGCCAATACAAGCTCTATCAAGCCAAAGAATCTTAATTTGAAACTTTTCCTTACTAATATGCTGTGTCACCATTCAAATCCCCTCAACAACTCTTAGACCCACATTATTGTTAATCACAACATCATCAAGATTTGACAATGAATTATGAGATTGAAATTTTCTAATGTAATGAGTAATAGTTGTGGTTGTTCACTATTCAAGAATTCTCGTAAAATGAAGCTTAACGAGATTTTACATACCTCTAAAAATCTAGGTGCTTAAAAACACGTCTCGTCATGTCTTAGACTTTACTAGATTGTGAAATTGATCTCCTAGACCTTCCAAGTTTCTTCACCTCCCTTGCAAGAACAAAATTGCAAGAATTTCGTTATCATTCTCTTGTTCACAGCTTGAACAAGTTGTATCATCAAAGATGATACCTTTGGTGGGGATTAAGACATATTGGAAGTGCATTTTAAGCATGCCAATCACATGTGCAAATCTTTATCTCATTATTCAAGTTTTGATCTGGTTTTCATGGGCCCTTCCAATGTCAAAACTTTGTTCACAATTGCTAAATGTTTCTACCGAAATAAAATATTCAAAAAGATTGTCACAATGTGGCTATCAAAGAGATTGTCACAATGTGGCTATCACTATTATTAGGAAAAATGTAGAGTTTTGAATCTACGTCTAATAGTTATTTAAAGAAAACTATATTATATACGACAACAATAAATTCTTTCAACGGTAGAATTTTGACTAAACAGAATATTTTAAATTATATGCGTCCTTGTGCAAACTTTTGTCTAATACTAAACAAGTAATAATAAATTAACAATTATGTGTCACATCAATTTATTTTTGTTTGGTTTAGTATTAGACAAATATAATAGTTAAAAAAATATATGGAAAAGATAATCATACATGAAATCTTAATTATTTAGAAATCAATAAAATTATAATATAAAAATAAATAATTTCTACCCTATCTTTATTAAGTTTTTTGAATGCTAAACTTAATCTTTCAATTTCATCAAATTCATCCCAAATAATTTATTATAAATATTGTAATCTTACAAAAAAAAACTATTATAAATATAAAAAATATCAAATTATTTATAAATATTGAAAAGTTTCACAGTCACGATCTAGATAGAAATCTATCGCAGTCTATAGCTCAAACGAATAGAAGTCTGAAATTTTTTTATATTTATAAATAGCTTGACTCATTTTTTTATACTTAAAAACGACCCTAATTTTAACCTTAAATTTAAAAAGAATTACCATTTTTATATTTGATCATTATTCCTTTAGAAATGCATTATAAAACACTCTCCTATTTTCTTTATACACGATAAACAAATGTATGGTATAAAATCGATAAGATTTTAGAGAAAAACGAAGCAAACTTTCCATTAAAATTGGTGAGCTCTGATAAAGTTATTTCGCGATTATATTTATTTATACAGTAATCAAAATTATTTGTGCAAAACATGACAATATTCCCATTAGTTTATTTTCATTCAAAATGAAGATAGAAATAATATGACATGACAAGAAATATTACGGTCTATTACAGTTTATTATTGATAGACAGTAAAATTTTTCTATATTTATAAATAGTTTGGCTCACTTTGCTATTTTTGAAAACAACCCTAAAATAAATTAGTAAAGGAGTATGAATAAAATATTGTTCTCTTTTTGAGTATCAAAAGATTTGAGGTAAAACAAAATCCTTTAAGAGGTAATACTTGAATGTATCCTCGTGACAAATTATGATTCGACAATTTAATAAAGTACACGAAGACAGATACGATTCGAGATCTATCTAAATATTTTTATCTCCTAAGATATGTAAGCGTAAGCCAAAGGCAAAAATAGAAATGGGGGCTCCTCGCAATTAATTGTATTTAGAAAGAAAAAATCTCTAAAAATATTGGGGAAAAAATGAGGGTTAGGACACAAACAAAGAAGAGGGTAAAGACAAAAGAAAGAATTTTATTACTCGAGACGACCGTGCTTTACACGATCTCTTTTCTCACGAGCATCTTCTTTTGGTGAATTTTAGGGATTATCCATATTCTATTTTATATTTTAATATCAACTAAGTTGAATAGGTTTAGTGAAAATCTATTCGGCAAATTTGTTTTTTTAGAACTGTTTTAGAATTTCGAATTCATACAGTGGAAATTCTAAAATAAATAAGTAAATAAATAAATAGTCTACCTTTTATTTAAAATGAAAAAAAAAAAAAAAATTTCTTAGTTGTATCTAAATTTGAATTAAAATTTTAAAATAAAATTATATTTAAAAAACTTGTATTTCATGTCATAAACTTATTTATTTTTGTTAAATTAAAATATAATAAATAGAATGTATTGTAAATTATATAATATTATAATTATTTCAAATTACTAAAATAAATATATTCATGATAAACTAGTTAATAGCCGTTGAGACTTGGTCAGTTTCATTTTTCGTTGGTAGGTATAACTATTTTTGTGGTTTATAAATATATTATCAACGATATCTTGAATAATTTTAAAAGTGAAATATAGTTTCTAAATTTGCTATCAAACATATGTCTATGAATATTAAAAATATAAAATAAACTTTGTTTTCTTTTTAATTCCTCGTTTTTCAAATTTTTGTTTTTGGATTATTAACCAAAACACACTTTAATTTTTCTCGTATATATTAGATAAACAATTGAATTCTTATTCACTTTTCAAAATTTTCACAAACAAAAGTACTCTTTACATTTCTCTTAAAATGTAAACAACAAAATATAAAAACTAATGGATGGAAGTAATGTTTATAGGTTTAATTTTCAAAAATCAAACGATTACCAAATGAGGTTTTAGAAACTGAAATGTAACTTAACCTAGTGACCAAAAGTGCATTTTTTCTCTTATTTTTACTAGTACGTGACTTTTCTATCCTTCCCATTTTCCGTGATTTTAACTAAAACCCCTCCAAAATTTTTCTTCTTATCATAATTGATGACATTTTGAATTTGACAATTTAGGTTCCGTCTAATAACTCTTTGGTTTTTTGTTTTTAGTCTTTGAAAATTAAGCATATAAACTCTCATCTTACCTCTAAATTTCTTATGTTATTATCTACTTTCTACCAATATTTTAAACACACAATGTCAAGTTTTGCAATCTAAAAAAGTTAGGCCTCATTTGGTAACCTTTTTTTATATATAAAAAAAAAAAAGCAAGTCTATTTTCTCTTATTTCCTTACAATGGTCTGCATTTTTCGTAGGTATTAGAGTTGAATTCTTAACTAAATTCAAAAAACAAAAACAAGCTTTTACAAATTACTTTTTTTAGTTTTCAAATTTTGACTTGATTTTTTAAAACACTAGTAAAAAGTAGATAACAAAACAAGTAGAGGTAATAGGGTGTTTATAGATTTAATTTTCAAAAACTAAAAACAAAAAAACAAATGGTTACCAAATCGGCGTTAGTTTTCAAAAACTTGTTTAAAAAAAAATTTAGCTAAGAATTCTAACTCTTTTACTAAAAAAAGATGAAAACCATAGTAGAAAATTGAGGAAAAAATAGACTTATTTTCAAAAATAAAAACTCAAATGGTTATTAACTTAAACATTAATTTTTTTTATTCAACTCATTGCTAAAGTGTTCATGACGTCTTTAAACTTTTTACCATTTATATATAATAAATAATTGAACTTTCAATTTTGTGTCTAATACATCCTTGTCTTATTCAACATTAAAATTTACAAACTTATGAACAAAAAATTTAATTACATGTCTTTTAGATTTGTTTGATCAAGTTCAATAAGAGGTAGGAGATTCAAACGATAGACTCTATAGTCATTAAGATTTTGTATGTCAGTTGACTTATACTCGTTGTAAAGATTAAAAATAATAATAAAAATAAATAAATAAAACCACTAACATCAGTGTTTTGATTTTGGAGACTAAACATATAATTTAATATATAAATGAATGAATTATCCCTATTTGTTAAAAAAAGAGTATAAATGTAGCTTCCAATTGATAATAATGAGCACAAAACCCACACACATCTCTTTCTCTTTCTCTCTCACATATGAACCCAATTCCCTTTTCCCCAAACCCATTCTCTATATCCTCTCTTTCTCTCAAATTTCTCAACAAACTTTAGCATTTTGAAAATGGGTTTACAGAGCCAACTCAACGATTTCTCCTACCACTCTCTCCCTCTCTTCTTTCTCTCTCTCCTCGCCAATTTCCTCTCCCTTCTCCGCTCTTTCCTCTCCGCCGCCCCTCCCTCCGCCGACCACCGTCTCCCTCTCCCTGATATTTCCCCTCTCCCCGATCACCTTCATCTCAATCGCCTCCTCTCCCACCGCTACGCTCACTCCGACCACGATTCTGCCTCCGACTGCGTCGTCTGTCTCTCCCCTCTCACCGCCGGCCACCTCGTCCGCCGCCTTCCCTGCCGCCACGTCTTCCACAAGGACTGCCTTGACGGCTGGCTTCATCATCTCAACTTCAACTGCCCTCTCTGCCGCTCTCCCCTTCTTCTAGACCAGCGCGTTCCCCTCACGCGCAACCGCTTCCGTCTCCCTGACCACGTTATCGCTTGGTTCTCTCTTCGATGATCCCACCGCTCGCACCTGCCACGTGTTCGAATCCTTTTCATTCCTGATTCAGATGCTTTTTTTCTTTTTACCTTTTTCCCATTTTTTTTTACATTTTTGTTTTTACAGTTTTTTTAGGGGGTGTCTCTTTATTATCTTATGGCAATTTTGACCATGGGCTTTACTTCTTCTTCTTTTCTTTTCTTGTCTTTTCTTTTTTTTTTTTTTTTTTTTAAGATTTAATTATATTTCTAGCTTTTTTTTCTTTTTCTTTCTGCCCCCTTTTTTCTTTTTGAAGAATCCTCACGGATCTTTTTTTTTTTTTTTTTGTTTAAGATTTACCGCTGTAAAATTTGCACATTCTATGGTGTTTAATAATAGAGAATTATTCGTATCTTTTTTTTTTTATACTTTGTTTATTTATTTTTCTTTGGATGTTTATTTTTGTAGATTCTGTAATTTTTGTTTTAATTAAATGCAGTGAATATTTAGAATCCAAGTGAAGAACATGTGTGAACAAAAGCTGGATGGCCAATGTGAAAGCTTATTAAGTAAAAGCCTTATTCCTTGGTTGTTGCAATTCCTTCGTTTGCAATTAAATTTAAAGATAAATATTTTGGTATATTTGGCTTGCACCTTTTTTTTCTCCTTTTTTTTTTTTTAAGCTCATTCTAATTTTATACCTAAAAGATTCTGTTTGGAGAACTAGTGGATAAATGCACCCTAAGATGCACTTAAATATTTTAAGTCCATTGAACTTATAAAAAAAAGAGTAAGTTGTTATTGTAGGTGGATAAGATTGTTATAAAAAATTAGATATTTGTATTTTTATTTTAAATAGGGTTGTTTTTTAATATAATAAAATGAGTCAAATTATTTATGAATATAGGAAATGTTCACGGTCTATTGGCGATAAACCGCAGTAGACTTCTATCATCCAAGCGGTATTAGAAAAATAGTGTTATTTTCTTAAAAAGAAATGTGATATTTGAAAGTATGGTTTAAAATATAGGATAAAATTTTAGGTATTAATGTTTCTGTTTATCAATTATTTAAAAAATAATTGAACGAGAAATGTAGATAATAGATATAGATCTTAAATGATAGATATAGATCTTAAATGGATGTTCATTTTGAGGTAATTAGTGAGAATATCTAAAATGTGGAATGCAAATTCCTCAAAATCAAATGTCAAAGAGTTAAAATACTCGTACTTATAAAATCTTTTGGTAATATAGATGTATTTTTCATTTTTTATGATATGTGGGAACTTCAAATCTCAAAGTTGATAGTATATATAAATTTATGTTTGTGGAACTATATTTATGTTGGCAATGTAAATGTAGTTAGTTAGGCATATTTAGATAATATTAATTTAATTGAAATTAAAATAATACACATAATTACTTTGATAATTATTTAACTACATCTTGTATGAACATAAATCTAATTGTGTCAATTCACTATAGCACAATAGATAAGATATTAATTATCATTTCAAAAGTCGATTATTCAATACTCACCCTTAAGATTATTGAACGTACGAAAATTGTAAATGTAGTTACTAACTCAATTGATTAGTAACAAACTTTTAAAAAAATCTATTAACGAAGACATTTGACCAAAATTGTAAAAAATTTCAACTTCACCCCACATATTATTGAATATTAAGAAAATAGTTAAATTGTACAAAACATCCTTTTACAGGAGATTTCAATAATGCTTTATTTTCACTCTTGAATTGAAATTTTGTTCCAAAAAGTAAATATGATGGATATTGATTCAATGTGGTTAGTGTATAAAAATTAGAAGGTATGTGTGACATCATATACAACACAATTTACATTACTTAATGTGATAAGTATGTGTAGAATTGATTATGTGAATAATTTTAATGAAATAAATGACGATACTTGTTAATGCCAAAATCTAGATAGGGAAAACGCACTTGACCTTCACATGAGAAGATCATGGCTTGTAAAAGTGAAAATTTGCACATCGGGTGTTGCTTACCACACACTCTGATGCTAAAGTTAGAGAGTTAAAGAGTGTAAAAACTAGAGAATTTGAGAGTAGATTCAAGTTACCTCATATAGAGTTATAATGATGTATTTATAAAAGTAATCAACCTAAATTGTTTTGATAGGGTTTTAGAGTTTCTTTATGATAATAATACAATTTATTGGGTTGAGGCTGAGCATCTTTCCTAGGCTCATTTTGGTCTCAGGGAGATGCTTTGGGTAGGAGCATGTGTGGGACATATTCCATTATTTAATTCCACTAGGCTCGACTGAGGTCAAGGTCGAAGCTGAGCATATTAATTTGGGATCTGACACAAGCTAACCTTCTCCCCTAGGTTCATTTACTATCTTTAGCTTAAATTTTGTTATTTTCTTTGTTTGTTTGCTTCTCTCCTTATTTTATATAATAAAGATCATCTTCTATGTAATTGTAAATAATACCACATACATCTTCTAATTTGTACATATTAGATGTCACTCGTCAAATTCTATCCTTTCTTTTGGTGAAAAAAAAAAAGATATATTTTTTTAACAATTTCAAAATTCAAGGACATTTTTAAACAAATTATAAAGTTCAAAAGTAAAACGAAACTTTTCAAAGTAGATGACATAATTGCAACTTACTTCAAAGTCTGGGAGTATTTTGTATAATTCAACCTAAATAAAACATAGCTAAATTTATATAACAACTATCATTTTTTTACGGAAGTTTCTTAGAAATAAAATAAGATTTAGGGAAAATGTCAATTTCTACTTCTAAACTTTAGGAGTTGTATCAATTTAAACTTTGAACTAATGGTTGTATTAATTTAAACCTGAACATTTTAAATTTATCAATTTACACCCTTCATTACGCTTCGTTTGGAGAAACTTCCTATAAAACTTATAATTGTATCAATTAAACCCAAAAATTTAATGAATCAATTTAGACAGAATTTCCTTTAAAATTTGTTGATGCATTTATTCTAATTGTTCATTTTGTTAAACCAACATTTGAAGAATCTACACAAGTTTGAGAATTAATGTGTATGGATGATTCTCAAAAGTAATGGCAATAAATGGTCAAAATTGATTGGCTTATGAAAACTTAGAAGTTTAATCGACTCAAATTATAAGGTCCACACGACATTAGTCAAACGAAATATGGATGAAGGTGTAAATTACAAAAGTTCAAGGTTTCAATTGAAACAATTGTTAATTTAAGGATTTTAATGGGTACAATTCCTAGAGTTTAGGAATATAAATATTTTAATATTTGCCTTAAAATTTAATATTTAAATCGCCTCACTCTTTAGTCCTTACACATGTAGAATTAGCATTTTGAATAGTGATGGAGAATATGGTGTGTTTAGTATATTGAAAGGAATGGAAATATATATATATATATCTTAAAAAGAGGATTTTTTTTTTTTAATAAGATATTTGTATAATTTGCACAAATGAAGAATAAAATTAGTATTATAAAATTCAGTCTCACCAATCCATTTGAAAACTAATTAAATGCCTCCAAAATGATAATAACCATACATTGGCAAAAATAACAATTGAGTTAATTTCAATTGGTTTTCTATGATTTTTTTTTTCTTTTTAAATAATTCAAATTGGTTAAAGCCATTTTCCCTAGTAGATGGATTTTCATTTTGTTCAAAGTTTGTCGAAATCAATGAAATTAATTTATATCAAAGTGTTATTTAATTTTTGGCATTTTTGAGAAGTATCCTTCCAACCAATCCCTATCCAAGAAGAATATGGAAAACAAAGCATAAAGAAGCAAAATGTTATAAGGAAACCCAAAATGGCCATTTGGGAGCAAATTTTGTTTTGTTTTTTCATTGCTTTTTTAGCTCCTTCCAAGCAACTTTGACATTAGAACTATTTGTATTTAACTTTTTCATTAATTCAATTCAAATAATCATACATTTTGTGTCTTTTTCTATAGATTAAATGTTTAAATCCTAATTTTAAAAAATCAAAGATATTTTGGTTACCAAATATTCTCACCATCGGTAAAAATTTGCAAATTAAAATTCCATGTAACAAATTAATTGTTTACAACTACACTTTGATACAAGGATCATTACGAGCTGTATTTTAAGTCGTGACTAAAGCGAGTGTTTTTGCTCATTTTTTTTTCAATCAAAATGGTGTTTTAAAATATAAATCTCGATGTCACTAAAAGAAATATTTCACGTCATGAAACTCTTTCCATATATTTCAAATTAATGACTCATCATATTTATATTATGTTTTAGAGATTGTAACAACCCCAAATCGTTGGGGTAAATCCTCTTAGTAAATAAGTTTAAGTTATTATGTGTGAAAAAAAAAAGATAATAATAATAAAAATATAGTTATCCTTATATATTCATGCCTTTATTTAAGCTAAGTTGGAATTTAGAAATTTGAGCTAAGGAAAAATTTGGAATTTAGAAAAAAAAAAAAAAAAAGATAATTTTATCTTAGGGCAAGTAAAATAAGGTGATTAATTTTGGTGGGATTGGATAATTGAAGTAAATCTTGGTTGTAGAAGATTTTATTTGATTTTATTTGGATAATTGAAGTAAATCTTGGTTGTAGAAGATTTTATTTGATTTTATTTTGTTTGGTTGGAAAAGAAAAGGGGAAAGGAGGAAGGAATAGGGAATTTGGGTTTTTATAAATAGGCATCGATTTGCGTGCCAAAATAAAAAAAAAAAAGAAAAAGTAAAAAGGGATTTTTCTCTTCTCCCTCGCGTGCCGCCGCCCCCCCTGGTTTTTTTCCTTTCTTTCTTCTTCTTCCGCCGACGCTACTCTCTTCTTTCTTCTTCTTCTTCTTCTTCTTCTTCTTCTCCTTCCTCGCAAGTGGAGGTGGCCGGGAATTGTGTTGGGTAAAAAAAGATTAGAGCAACTGCAAGTTAAGCCACACTTGGTGGACCAAGAACTTTCCAACAGACTGCCGTGCGAATAAGTGAATATAATTGCTCAGGTAAGTGACTTTACTACCTGAACCACCTTCCTGCCTTATGTTTAGTTGCCATAATGAGTAATACTTCTACGCCCATTGAGATAGCATGCTTGTATGATTTTTCCTATGTTTCAAAGGATGTATGTGAAATGCTTATGCTTGTATATGAGATGATTGTAAACAGCGCTGTTAGTGTATAAATTCATGGAAGTAAAGGAGTGAGAATTTAAATTGGTCATGAGTACTGGGTAGTGGTAACTCCCCTACGTCGGCTGGATGTTCACCAGAGGACGTGTTCCTTCGGGCTCACGAGAGGTTGTGGTCCTTCGGGTTCACCAGAGATTGTGGTCCTTCGGGGTCACCAGAGGTGGTGTTCCTTCGGGTTCACCAGAGGTTGTGGTCCTTCGGGGTCACCAGAGGTTGTGTTCCTTCGGGTTCACCAGAGGTTGTGTTCCTTCGGGTTCACCAGAGGTTGTGTTCCTTCGGGTTCACCAGAGATTGTGGTCCTTCGGGGTCACCAGAGGATGTGTTCCTTCGGGTTCACTAGAGGTTGTGTTCCCTTGGGATCACCAGAGGTTTTGTGATCCTTCGGGATCACCAGAGGTAAGAGTTCCTTCGGGGCTCCAGAGGTTTGTGGACATCCAAATCCAACTTAGGGAGAGTATAACCAGTTCCCTATGAAAGTATGTTAGATATGCCTGTCTTAAGGCTAATGCACTTAAAGGACTTGGGTGCGAGTATAACCAGTCCCCTATGAAAGTATGTTAGATATGCCTGTCTTAAGGCTAATGCACTTAAAGGACTTGGGTGCCAGTATAACCAGTTTCCTATTGAAGTATGTTGATATGCCTGTTGTATGACTAATGCACTTAAAGGACTTGGGTGCCTAACCTGGCTCCGGTAGTGGGGTCACTTACTGAGCAATATAATTGCTCACCCTTTTATCTTATTTTTTTTTTTCAGGTAAGGGAAAGAACGTGCTGGCGAATGACAAGAGGAATCCTTGATGGCTTCACGGGACCCATAGTAGCTTCCGCCTAGCACTGCATTTTTTTTTTAGGCTTGTCTTTTATTTTGTATATGGATTTTGTTTTTGTTTTCTGTTCATGGAATTTTGTTGATTTTATTAGGGGTACCCCAAACCAAAAATTCTTTCTATATGGGATTAAATAAAACAGAAATTTCCGTAAGTAGCATTGTTTTTTTCTTATTACTCAGCGTCGGGTCTTTTCTTGAAATTTGCATGCATTGAGTAATGGTCTGATTAGGATGTATTAGTCGGGTCGTTACAGAGATTGTCTAGTAAATTTTGATTAGAGTATAAGCATGATTAGGAAACTTGTAAATTTTAATTCAATTTTGCAGTTGTATCCCCACCGATGACAAACTCAAAACGATGTCAATGAATTTTTATTTTTATTTTTTTTCCAAGGGAAAAGAAAGGGGGGAAAAAAATAAAAGAAGAAAATTAATGAGTCTCATGGCAATGGGCCGCACGTTAAAGGCCCACTATGGTGTTTGTTTAGATTTGGATCGAGTAAAGCCCAATAGAAGTCCATATAAGAAACTTATTTAGTTGCTTTTTGGAAAGATGACTATACACATTTTCAAATTTCAACCACTAAAAAAAAGGAGTGTTAGAGTAAAAGAAATTAAAACTTAAAACTTGTTAAAGTCATAGCGATTAAATTGGAAAAATTATGGGTGTGTTTGGAATGTATTTTCAAGTGTTAAATTTAAAAAATAAGTCATTTTGAAAAAAAATGGAGTGTTTGGCAGCCACTCAAAATACATTTTAAAGTGTATTTTAAACAATTTATATCAAAAGAGTTTAAATAAAAATGAGTTTTTTGAAAAAAAACATTTTTTTCTCCGGTCAATCCAAACTGACCCCAAAATACTAAATTACATAAATAGATGCTAATATACTTATATAAACCATGGCCTAGGAGTATATATTGAAAAATACACCTAAATAATTTTAGTACTTATTAGAAACTTTTAAAATTTAAATCGTCCAATTTAAGTTACGAACCAAATAGATATCAATCTAAACCTAAAGACTAAGGCCCAATTTGATAACCATTTCGTTTTTTTTTTAAAAAAAAAATAAAAAAATTAAGCCTATTTTCTCCCCATTCCGTACAGTAATTTGCATCTCTCTTAAAAACAATAGTTGAATTTTTTGCCAAATTCCAAAAATCAAAGCAAGTTTTTAAAAAATATATTTTTTTTAGTTTTCAAATTTTGGCTTTTTTTAAACCATCGGTAAAAAGTAGATAACAAAAGAATAAACTTAAAAGTGGAAGTAGCGTATAGACTTAATTTTAAAAAACAAAAACAAAAAACAAAATGGTAACAAAACATGGCCTTAAAATGTTTGTTTTGAAACTTCAAAAACTAAATAGATATCAATCTAAACCTAAGTACATAAGAATGCATTTTGCAGCAAAAGTATCTATAATTAATAGAAATAACTTTTAAATATAGTGCAGCAAAAAATCATTATTAAATCACTTTTTATAATATGTAAGATATAAAAATATTTTTATTGATAAAACTTATTGACAAAAGTAGAAAAATGAAAATTATGAAATGGTTATCAACATGGCCTTATGTATCTCTTTAGTTTTTCTTTATTAATAATTATGTTAAATTATAAAATTAGGTACTCAACTTTGAGATTTATGTCTATTTCACCTCTAAACTATCACAAATTTCTTGAGCGTTCAAATGTTTTAGAGTTCATAAATTTATTTGATATGAAATTGAAAGCTTAAAGTTTCACCAAACACAAAATTCAAAATTATACCTAATACATCAAGAAATTTCCAATTAGACATTTTCTAAAATTTGGTGAACAAAAAAACACAAATTTCACAATTCAAAGATTGTAGTTTTAAGGATTCTCTTCTCTTTAATAGAGTGAGTATATCAAAATAATTCTTCAAATGTCGTGCATTTGGGAGGTTTGAATCCATACTCCCTTATTTCTAATAAAGTGCATCAACCACCATGTTAAGCTGATAAATTAGAATTTTTTTTTTCAAATATAGCAAAATGAGTCAAAGTATTTACAAATATAGAAAAATTTCACTATCTATCGTGCTCTATCACTGATAGACAGTAAATTTTTTCTATATTTGTAAATAATTTGATATTTTTTTCATTTATAATACTTTTTCTTTTTTTTGCATTCAAGAGACAAAGAATGCACAATTTTAATTTTTTTAAAATAGATAGAGACGAAATCTTTGAAAAGATAGATTTCATCTTTTGAAAAGGCAAGGATCAATAAAACTATAATATTTAAATAATAAGTTTAAACAAGTATATTTTTCTAATAAGTTTAAAAAATGACAATATTAATTACAAAAAAAATCACCTACCTAATACTAGTAATCAAAATTTAAGATGGTAAAAATAACTTGGGTAGGTCCAAGGATATATAAAGAATATTGCTCAAAAAAGAAAAAAGTATATAGAAAATAATAAATAAATAAATAAATAATAAAAATTAATGAGAGAGAGAGAGAGAGAGAGAGAGAGAGAGAGAATCTCTCCATTGACTTAAAAACATAGCTTTATAGATATGTTTTTCCCTTTTTTTCCTTTGGCATTGACAAATCCAGACAAAGTGATTTATTACCTTTTCTTTATTTTTGTTTCTTTCCCTATTTCCATCCACTTCTTATGGGAAATAAAAATTAATAGAATTATTATGTTTTCTTCGCCGTTTGAATTCTAGAGATGGAAAATTTTGTGATGTTGTGGCTGAAAATCAAAGTAATTTGCATTTGATTAAATTTTAATATTTTATTTTTCAATAATTTTTTAATTAAAATTATTATAATACCTTTAATAAAATGTGCTTAATAATTTTATTGGTTGGTTTTATATGAGATCTTATTAGAATATGGGGCCTTTTATAAGTAAACTCTTTTTATTAAGGAAAATTATTTTAAATGACAATAGTCCACGATAAAAGTCTATTGTGGTCTATGACAAGGAACCTTTTCTATATTTATAAATATTTCTCTCATTTTTCTATTTTTGAAAACAACCTTTTTATTAATTTGCATTTAACAAATTTGTTCTAAACTTGAAAAATCAGTTAAATAAATTATTATAATCATAATTATTTACATAAATGTAAAAGAAATGAACTAAGTCAAAGAATGTATTGGATAAATATTAATCCGAGCATAACTCTATGGATCAAGCACTAAATTCAATTACCATTTCAAAGAAAGAGAGAATGTTTGTAGTAGACAGAGATAGGTATCTATAAAGCTAGATGGACTACAAAAATGTGCTTGAAAAGAGATATTAGTATTAAACTATTAATGTAATTAAATTTGCCGTAATTCATCTATTAAAGTCTCTAGGTTCATTATATTGTTGATTTAACGGTTAGTGGAGGTTGCTTATCTACTTTAAAACCATGAGGGTTCAAACTAAGCTTATTTATCTTTATCCTCTACTAGGACTTATGGTTCTTATACATTATATTATCAATTGGTCTAACATTTTGAACATAATCATACGAAGGATTCAAAATATTGAGTTAAAACGAGACTTGACCTGCTTTTTAAATTTTCAGATTTTTACCTTTCTGCTTACATGATATCTGGGTGGAATTACTAAAACGAAATATCGCCAACACTAATTGGCCCTCTCGCTCTCTCACTCTATCTCTCATCTCTCATTGTCAATCTCCTCTCTCTCTCTTGCTCTCTCCTCAATGACACATACGATGTTCACCCGTCTCGATCTCCTCTCGCTCTCTTACCTATAAAACACTTACCCACAAACCCGACACTATGGTCACTCTCTCACTTTCTAGCAACCTAAGACATCTAACGTCAACTCTCCAATCTCATTTCGGTGACTCCACAACGCATCCAATCACTTCGATCCTTTATGGCTGGCAAAACCTCTACAATTGGGAAAAATGGAGAAAATTGGGAAGAAGAAAAGGACAAACATTACTAAGGGTATTTTGGTAATGTTAGTTAATAGTGATGTAAGCAAAAGGACAAAATTCTTAGGTTTCAAAAAGTGAGGTAAAATCTATTTTAAACTTTATTATTTATTATTATTATTATTATTTTTTATTATTTTTTTTTTTAGCTACTATACAATTATCTCATCATTTTGCCAGCTTAATCTAATACCACCCTCAATGGTGTAGTGATTCACAATGAAACTACTTAGCTTGTTACTCAACTTGATATTGGAAGATACCTTAAAACTCTCATTCTCTAGGGTCTATTTCAAATATTTGCTCATTTAGGTGCCAACTTTTCTTTCTTCTACCAATGTTAGTAGGCAAATGACCTCCACCTAATTAAAAAAAAAGTTATTTTGTGTATAAACCATTCTAGTTCTTTTCTTGTTGTATTAAGGGCCTCTTGGAGGATGTATTTTGTTTAATTTCATGATTTTTAATAATAATGATAAATCACTTTCAACATTACTTAACAAGTTAAATATTAATATCTTTCATTATAAACTATAGATCCAAATCCTTTCTAATATAATATTCTTTTTAAAAATGATTAAATTACATATATTTTTTTTTGAAATTTGATAGTTAACTCTATACTTTTTTTTTAATCCCTAAATTTAAAACAGATTGTTTTTAAATTTTTAAAAGTTCAAAAATTAAAAAAAAAAAAAAAAAACCCCCCAAAATAAAATTTAAAAAAAAATTTAAAAAAAAAAAAAATAAACAAAAAAAAAAAAAAAAAAAAACCACCGTAATTCAATTTACGAATAACAGAATAGAAGAGAAACATTATCCCAAACAATGTTGACAATTAATGTTTTAGTGTTGAAACATAAAGATTCCAAGAACAATGCAGAAAAATGATTGTGGTTTGGTTGTTGTTTGTTAGGTTTGAAAATTGAGAAAGTTATTGTCAATCAAGTGCCTTAATTGGCTCTGTGTTTAGTTAGTGGAATTAATGGTCCACTTTTTAGAATATAAATTGTCACACATTTTCATGTCAAATGACCCACCAATTATCACTTCCCACCACCACCCAATAATAACCTACTAATAAAACCAAAAAGTTCACCTCTTTTTATTTTTTCTTTTCCTTTTTCCAAACAACAACAACAACAACTTTGTCTCGAGCTGTAACCCTCCCTCTTTTGCCCATCACATGTTAATTCCAAGAGCATCGGAAATCGAGTTAGTGGAAATTTTATTCCTACTTATTTCAGGATAACTTGGCTACATAATGATGAATTTTTCTAGTAATACGTAATGGTGAAAAACCAATAATAAATTGTGTCACCATTTAACAATTGTGTGGGACTTGATCGAACAAGATAAGATATCATCTAATCATATGTTGTACCCAAAATTAAAGAAGGTTAAAAAAACACTTTTGACTCCTAAACTTTCATGAAAGTAATAATTTAGTTCATAAATTTTGGTTTGTAACGATTTAGTTCATGTATTTTCAAACTTGAAATAATTTAGTCCCTACGTTAAAAAATAAAATAAAATAAAAATTAGATGCCAATTTTTATTATTTTA
The DNA here is from genome assembly GCA_031780015.1 of Citrullus colocynthis. NCBI lineage: Eukaryota > Viridiplantae > Streptophyta > Magnoliopsida > Cucurbitales > Cucurbitaceae > Citrullus > Citrullus colocynthis. The sequence goes on along the minus strand of QLSR01000062.1, from coordinate 1,696,580 downwards.
TGATGTAGGCTTTGAATTTTGTAAAAATATTGAGTTCTAATTAGTTTATTGGTTATTTATGCAAAAAAAAAAAAAAATTAAGATTTACACTAATTTCTAAGATATAAACTAAATCGTTACACATTTTAAAATAAATAGACTAAATTGTTACATAAGAAGACTAACAAATTAAATTTTTACATAATTGAAAGTATATAAGAATTTTATCGTTACAAACCAAAGTTTAAAAACTAAATTATTACTTCTATAAAAGTTTAGGAACTAAAAATGGTTTTTAACCGTGAAAGAAACATGTATTACCATGCTTCTACAAAATTTTTCACAGATAAAATACTAACATCTCGGAAGTCGATAGTTCGACATCTACTTATATTCTTCTTTACCTTTCATTTTAAGAAAAATAAGTATTTTAGTTCATACATAGTTCTGAAATTTATTATTATTATTATTATTATTATTTTATTATTAATCATTTAACAAAAATTCAAAGTCATTGAAAACAAAGGTTTAATTTTAGAGACCAGAATAGAACAAAACCTTAAAAAGTCTTGAGAAAAAAGTAGTCTCAAAATTTCACTCAATTAAAAAGCTTAAAACTTTGCCTTTATATACACCTCCCACTGTGCCCTCCCCGTAGCCCAACCATTGTCCCTTCACTTCCTACTTTCTTGCTTCCTTCCTCTAACAATGCAAAGTTCAAGTGTCTTCATAGCAAACTACTATAATGGCGTTGTGACCAACCCGAGCAGCAACGACGAGAGAGCATCGGTGCTGGACAGTGGTGGAAACGGAGGAGGGACGACAAAGGTGAAGATGGATTGTAATATTATTGTAGATAAAGAGGGAATAATATTACAATATTAGTTGATAAAATATGCATAGAAAAGAAGAAAAAGAAAAGCCAGAGCTGTGCAAAATCCCTCTCCTTTAGTTTTTCCTAACCTTTCAAAAGAGAGAGGCAGATTTAAGGGATTTGGGAGAGTGTCTTATGAACTGCATTGCAAAGGGGAATTGAGGGTAATGGTCCGAATTAATGGTTTTTTTTTTTTTTTTTTAATTTGAAAAAAGTCTTGATTTTTTTCTTTTTCTTTTGTTTTTTTTTTTTTTTTTTTTTTTTAAATAATTTTTGTTTTTTTTTTTTTTTTTTTAATTTGAAAAAAGTCTTGATTTTTTTCTTTTTCTTTTGTATTTTTTTTTTTTTTTTTCCTTTTTTCTTGTTGAAGACATGGGCTGTAAGAGATGCATACAAGCAAAGCCTTTATTAGGGGGTTTGTAAGAGTGTGGTTTAGGGTTTTGGGGTTTTTTTTATGTTGCTGCTGGGCATGCATCACTTACACCAAGCATGTATTTTTCATCATTTTAATCCAAAATTATTTACTTTTATGTGTTGGTTAGATTGTGCTTATTTGTTTAAATTTTGGTTTGTTGTCTCAAGGCATGTTGCACTGAACCATATAACTTTTCAAGTCCTTCGTCCTTGTCTTGTGGGATAATATAGATCAATTAGTACAGATAATAGTCACTAAGAACTTATTTAGAATGACTTTTCAAATGTTTAAAAAGATATCTACAAAAACTAAAAAATTATTAAATTAACATAATTTTTATTTTATAGTTTGAAATTGCATTTATTTTTTCCTGGACGTTTTTTGAGAAAAAAAAATTATAAAGTTCAAAGAAATTGCCATGTTAATTAGGAGGTTTGATAGACAATTTTAAGTATAAACGTTTTGTTAAAAGAGGAAAAGGAAAAAAGAAATACATACATATATATCATGAAAAGGAAAATTAATCAACTTGAAAACTGGAAATCAGTCTAACCATAAGCTCAACGTATAAAATGCACATCATCATTCACAGAGGGAAAGGTTGATTCGGCAACAATACTAATTAATTGTATTTCATGATGAAGGACTTTATCCTTTTTAGTCGATGGATTTTTAGCACAGTAAAATGAAGCCAAAAAAGCAACATAAAATCTATTTGATGTGAACAATGATGAAGACTCTGGCACAGTAGAAGTTTGAAAACATGGAGATTCCATTCTATCTTTTATTTTACTTTTGAAAAGCTTTATGGCATTGAATTATAGAAAAGGAGGTATGGATTACTGTTAGGGATGCTTCACTTTTTATGTTTCCTGTAAAGTCAGTCAAAATGTTCAAAAGAAATATAACAAAAATGATGCAAAGAATAACCCGTTGTGTATATGTGTGTCAATGAGACATTTTACGTCCAAACTTCGAATTATATTTGGTTGAATCAAGAACTGGTTTGGTTTTGATCACTAAGTATAAGATCACTGTGATTCCTGGCAACTTTACTGTATACAAAGGGCAGGTTGGTAGAGAATCGGGCCATTAGTTAATAAATTAATTGTATTGAGAATGGGCCTTAAGAAAGAAGAGTATGAAATGAGTTTATAAGCGTTCTTGGAGACTATTAACATGTACTCCTCTTGAAGTTTGATGTTTAAATCCCCTAAATGTTACTGTTATCTTATTTCCAAACATCAAAATTTTATCCATCAATCTAGTTATAAAACATATGTTTTGTACTACGGTCTTTTTTTTTTTTTTTCTTTTAAAAAAAAGAATCGATTCGAAAGTGTAAAAAAGAAAAAAAAATATAATAAAATAAGCTCAAAAAGTAAAAGGGCCAAACAGTAATAAACCTTAAATTGTTTTTCATATCAATAGAAATGAGGTCTACAACTATGTTGGTTGTGGAAAGAAAACAGTGCAGAGCTGCTCTTTTGGAGAAACCATAAGCCACAGTTTGAACCATAAACAGTGCAATAATACATATCTCAAACCATAAACCGTACCAATAGGTCCAAAATCAAACCTTTGAAGTCTAAGAACAACCAAATTGCATCACTCCTGGGTGACCGATAGTAAAGTAGTACTGTGAAAGAAAAGTGAAAAGAACCCCCATCAGAGAGTGAAATAGAATATGAAACTGTAGCTTACAAGCATGGGAGGAGACCAAGACTCTGACCGCATGCCTGTTGAAGAATGAGCCGGTGACTCATAGGTAGTGGCTTGGTTAAGGGAACCCACCGAAGCTGTAGCAAAAGCGAATATTCATGGGGCAATTGTCACTGCTTATGGACCCGAACCCGAGTGATCTATCCATGACCAAGATGAAGTTTAGGTGAAACTAAGTGGAGGTCCGAACCGGCTGATGTTAATTACATCAACAAATGAGTTGTTCCCAGCTTTAATGCGGACTCCACAGCTCTATTCTCCCAATTCTATCTCCCTGAGCCAAACACATGCTACACATGCTATATAAGTATCTCTTAACTATCAAATTTTGTGTCAATAAGTCTGAATTTTCAATTTTGTCTAATAAGTCCTTGACTTATTATTATTATTATTACTTTGAAATTCACAAACCTACCAAAAAACTCAATTTTATATCTTATAAATGAATTAAATTAAATAAATATTAAGGGACTTACTAGACCAGAAAGAAAAAAGAAGTTGAGGTAGGCATCATCAGATTATACTGCATGTACGGCACCAAGGCAACAAGTAGAACCTACTTTCGGATCTTATCTGTGAGTTAAGACTTCTGTAGAAAGCATTCTCAGAGGTTCTTGATGGTTTGGTTTTTTTTCCTTCCTGAAAGGAGTATCTATAACATACTTGTATAATTCTCCCTTGGTTATAGTAACCATATCATATTATAATTCAAAAGGTAGGCGTATCCTTTACTTGGTGAACCAGTAAAAGTATGAATACTTTCTCCACTTCTCCTTCATCTGTGATTATTTTCATTGCAGTTTTGTCTACCTGTGTGTTAAGTTCTAAGATTCACAAGCCTACAATTTCCTCAGAGATACAAACAAAGAGACATAAGGGTCGTGATAATCAATAATAACTACAGAATATTTCCAAGCCAGGAAATCTAAATAAAAATGACATATAGATTCATGAAAAAGGACCGTATTGTTTAGGTCGTTTCCTCTAAGCTCCATCTCACTATGGGATCGACTGTGAGCAAATAAAGTGGGAAAAAGAAAAGAAAATGGCCTGTCCAGAAAAAGGTGTAGGAGTGGGTTCAACTCAAAATCCAAGAGAAAAAGAAGTGTCATTGGACTTTGTTGACATGACACGCAGATTCCAAAGGGGATGGAATCTTTTGCTTCAATTATAGTTGTAAAGGCTGAGTATCACAAATACAAAATGCAGGCACCAGCACTAGTTTCCCCAATGACAAAAGAGCCTACTTTTATTGACAATGATATAACTTAATAAGAAAACCCACTATTTTGAGGAAAATTAGTTGATAAAGTCCGGTAAAAGAATTGTTACTACAGTACACACATTCGTCTGAATACCAAAAACTTCTTGTTTTCCATGTATTCAAAAACTTGTTTTTCAACCAAGAACAAATTCTGCCTTGGGTATCCAAAGGGCCCTATTGTTTTGGTTTGTTTTGTTTTCAATGTATTTCACCGTTCTGAGTGGACACTAGCCAATGGTAGTTTGTTTAACATACTAAACGAACAAGTCAGATAAAAAAAAAAAAAAGTGGTGAATTCGATTGTTCAAAACTTGGCAGGTTAAAGAGTTGGGAGGTTTCAATTTTTTGAAAAAATTTTGCAGGGGCAGAGGAGTCGGGTGGAGTGGCCTTCTTAAGAGGACTCAGGGTGTGCCCTGCAAAGTTGTTAAACCCTCAATACTTTCACCTACTCCTCCACTCGTTTGTTTCTCCCGCCCTTCCTCTACCCTATTTCTCCCTGCAATATCTCTCCTCTCTTCAATGGCTGTGTCACTCGTCTCTGGAGATTCTACCGAAGCCTTCCTATCTGAAACACTTATGCATAGCTGTATCTTCTGCTTCATTGTCCACTTATCTGAAACTTCTCTCCAATTTTCTACTGGCATTCTTTTTGTCTCTCTTCTACCAGGTCTATAAGGCCTGGGCATCCGTGGTTGTAAATTATTGAGGTTATGTACTTGACAATTATTGTGATTATGTAGTTTTCTACTTTTATCTAAATTAAAATAGTTAAATTAAACACTCAAATTATGCAAGGAAATCAAAGGGGAAAAAATAAATAGGTACCATTACTCATTACTCATTACTAGTTGATTTTATAAAATATTCATAATAGAATGATACAATCTTAATTTTAGAATGGACGAAAACAAGTCTTTGCTCAATAAACATAAAATAAATTAAAATTTGAAAAAGTTATTGGAATCTTCCTAACTGAACATACTACAATCCAACTACACCAACAAGTTACACAATTCTGCACCCTGAACACAAACTTCACAACCCTGTGCACAACTCCTCTACACAACCCTAGGCAAAACAACTCCACTCCTTGGGCCAAACGCCCCCCAAGGGGTGTGACAACAACCAGTTACAAACTGTTACAATCTTCTTTAAATCATGGAGATGTCCCCATGGTAAGTCATGTGATAACAACCAGTTACAAACTTGACAACAAACCACTCTTGATAAACAGAGCAAAGTGATTAAGAGAACAACAAAATACATGTGAATACTGCATGCAAACAACATGTAACAGTATAAACCGACTAACCTTTAAGTAACTAACATGCTCAACACTATCTTTAAATCTTCTCCTTCATAATAGTATGGGCGAAACTAGGAGTTCACTACAAAAGGAGTTTACCCCCAAAAAAAGCACCCTAACCAATTACAAAAAGGATTCCAATTATAAGGAATAGGAGATAAAAGCCAGTTACAAAAATGTAGGCAGCAATATGTGAGAGCCCTAATTAGAAATATAGTAGAATTATTTGTAGAATATTAGTATGGTTATTAGAAGGGCAGTTTAATAAATAGCTAGTAAGTGAGGGCTTCTAATTATAAATAGAGGGAGTGGGGTTGGGAGGAAGGTGTGAATAATTTTGTTGGACTTCTTTGGAGAATTTGAACCTTGCAAAGGCTATAGTATATTGTAGTTTCTTCATTCATACTACAATATGCATTCCTATTTTTTAGTGTTCTTGGTGTTCCTTGTTGTTCTTGATTGTTCTCGTTAGGTGGTATCCTAACACAATACTAAATAAATGTATGAAGTCCAGCCAAAGCTTACATATCCGCATAGGAAGTTCAAGTCTCAAAAGAAACCTAAGACTATTCTACCAGTTAGCTAAATGCTCCACAAAGAGGGACAACAATTTGAACAAGCTTATCCCAAAGAGGGACCAAATTTTGAACACGGACCTCTACATTACTTCTAATACATATTTCATTCAAGAGTAAGTTAGGTGCATTTTTTTATCATCCAATTATCATGATTTCACAAACTTCTGGTAAAAACAATCCCAATAACATGCATGGTTATGCATTTACTCACATACATGGTTCCGCAAAAATTCTTAATTCTACCTTCAAAGCTAAAGTCTAAAAATCATCTGTTGAAAATAATAAATTGGACCAAAGGATAAAGTTCAAAACCAGAAAAAAAGAAGCCCGCATACATTAAAATTTGGAAGACATACAACATTATGCCAAGCCAAGGCTTTTAAATTGGGGAACAACGCTTAAATAGATGAACTTCAGATATCTATTAATTTAAGTCTGTAAGATATGGATTTCCCTTTTATAACGTGGTTGAATAAAACTTAACTCTCATACGAAATCCAAGTGCCCGACTCTAATTTCCATTACAGATGATCAACGATTTCAACTTTCAAGGACAAGAAAATATAAGGCCGTACCAGTGAACAGTAGACATCCAGCTATCCATGGAAAATTAGAACTATGGCCATATGTTAGAGGCTATTTCATCTAAGTTATATACAACGCTTCATCCAACAGAAAACATGCTTTCTTTCGTCAAGTATTCCAAACTAGACATCGTTAACATTACAAGCTAGAGAAATGAGAAATCCTAGAGTGAAATTAAGCTGCAATCATCGAACATTAAACAGACAATGGACTTACCAGACCAATTTCTACACAAAATAAGATAGTGATCGTGGTTGCGAGGGAGAAGGGAAAGGTAGAAGAGATGAGAAAATCAGCGGGCATGGGTGGACTTGGAAAGTAAAGAACAGTTCAAATTCACAGTGAAGAGAATGAAATGCTCTAAAGTTTCAATTTCCAGTTTCCAAGTCGCCGATGCCCGAAGATTTTCTCAACCTTGCGCCCTTTCCCACTCGCCTCAGAGAGAAGAGGGCTTCGACTGTTTGTCAAAACCCTAGAACTTCAAATTCTTTAGTACTTTTGAAGAAGCAGAATTTATATCGAAACAATATAAAAAATTAGGGCAGATTTGAAATGGGCTTTTTCATTACCTTCATTGAAGATTCAAAGTATTGGGCCCAATCGGCCCAAATTCAATCCATGTCCAATTCCCCTAGCTTAAATTTATGGGCTGTGGTATCATTCGGTGCCTCCAAACCTAGCATAATATAATATTATGCAAAGAGCTACTATAAAATAGGTAAATGAAATCGGTAGGATTTTGGAGGTTAATAATTAAATATATAGCAATATTTACGAAGAATAGCAAGGTAGCAAAATTTATCGAGCTTTCTACATATATATAACCTAATTAAATAGCTTTAGTTTATAAAATTATTTAAACTTCCAATTTTTCTCATGAATAGTTTAGTGAGATGGAGTAGTACACAAAAATATGGCTCAAATGTTTGTATCACCTCCCACGAATTTTAGAAAATTTGAAAAATAATAGTAAGAAGAAAATAGAAATAAGAAAAAAACATATATAAAAAAAAAATATACCATATTTACACACACTAAATTGTTTTTTCCAAATCTTTTTTTTTTCAAAATCAAATCTTTGAAAAATATATTATATTCACGTGCATTAGATGGTTTTTTTTTTTTCAATACTGTACATGAAAGTCACATGGGCTATAATACATAGTATATTTGGGGTCTATTCTTACATTTTGTTTTCAATTTCAAATAATTGGAGGATATCATTTATCTTAGTATAATATTCATGTGTATGCATGACAATGTATGTAAAATATATATTTCAATTTCAAATGTATACATGTATATACTTGACAAAGTATGTGGAATATATATATATATAAACGAGACTAAAATTAAAATATACAGTATATATTATATAACAACCTTAAATTTGTACTTGTTTTAAATATATTGGGAACTAACATCATATATATTTGGAACAAACCTTGTATAAGTGCATAAAATACAAAACACAAATGATAAGAATATTTATAATCATTATTACGCATTAAATATCATCCATCGAAATTATGCTCCTTCAGATATTTTTGTATCCTTTCGGGTACGGTGCTTTCTATATCACGCAATATCTTGAAAGACTCAAAAACCTCTTTTATCCTCGGGTTAAGATCCTCTCACAAGGTCATCCTTATACACTTGGTACCAATCTTCTAACCCCTCGAGATTTTCTAAGACTGAACTTTGGTTTCCCCTATTCTGGGCTAAGGCAATTTCCTTAAATTGATCTATATTATATTGCCTCCATATGCAAGGTTCTTCATCTTTCTTCATAATGTAAGCAGCACACACAATTCCCCACCCTTTGTGGAATTTCACATCCCTCGTTCTTCCCTTCCGCTTCGGGAATCCTGCCCTCATCTTTTTCGTGGTCATATGCTTTGAGGCATCTTTTGCTATGAGTCCCGCATGAGGGTCTCCACTCTCCTTGTGTGATTCCATTACTACCACAATAGCTCGACTCCTCGAGGAAAGGGCTAAAAAGGCTTGACTGAAAGGGAAAGGGTAGAGGTTGGGAAATGGGATTCTGGTGAAAGCGCTAGAAAGAGGAAATCAAGGATTGTCCACAGTCAAAATTCTAAATCTATAAGAAAGAAAATTTGTGACAAATTGTAACTAATTAGAAAAGAAAATATTCTTAAAATGCAAAAACTCCTAAAATATCCAAACTCTTAAAAATATATATATATATTGTAATGATTGAAAAAAAATATATAATTTATATAAAAAAAAAATAACTTTTTTAATATTTTAATTATAAAATAAATAAAAATGTGAGAGAATGTACCTATCATATTCCTTCTTTTTAGGAATATATATCATATTAATTAATAAATAAATAAGTATAGTGTAATTGATATTTATTTTAAAAGTAAAATTTCCTAATAATTAATACTAAATTCGGATTTAATTTTTCTAATATTTTAATTGTGAAGTAATACCAAAATTAAATATGAGAGGGAATGTATCCAAAGATTAAAATTGTCCCAAAACTATGTAGAAATCTAGTTTTGAAATATAATTAAAGCTGAGGACATTTGTGAAATATTGCTTTGTGAAGCAGATTGATTTTCTAAATCTTTCATTTATCGGTTATAGACTATATCGTTGATATTATCACTGATAGACTTCGAGAGTTTGATATAAATTTTATTATATTTGCAAATTTTTTTGCATTGTGTAATATCTACTAATATTTTGAATCTAATTGCTATTTTTGTAGATGCGGCTAAACTAATTTGTTAATTTAAAAAAATTAAAAAAAAAAACAATATAGAGAATGTGTATGGATTCTATGTAATCATGGGTAATTAATATGCAGGTTAGTTAGTGATTGGTGAGAGGTAATTGATCAATTTTAGTTGTGGAACTATATTGTTCAATTAATATCATATGAAATAAAAACACATACTAGTGAATTTCATTTAAGAAAATTACTCCTCTAATTGTTCAATTAAAAATGAGTGAATTTATCTTTTAAAATTTACGGTCAAGTCTTCAAAATGTTAGGTTCATTGACTTGACTACAAAGGACGTTATCACTCATGAAAATCAAAGGACATATCTTCACAAATATGAGTCACTAAAGATTGAGATTAAGATTGGAATTGAGGCAATTAAGATTTCAAGATGTAACAACACCTATTATGCAAGTAATATTTGAGATTTTTTTTTTCTTTTTCTTTTCATCCTGATTTTTGTTTTTGTAGTAGGGATCTAAAAATAGCATTTCAATAATATCTGAAATTGTCTTCTTTCAATATATTACATGGGATCCTCCACTTTCAGAATGAGGGAAAAGAAGCATGTCAATTTAATTTGTATTGTTTTATTTTTTATTTTATTTATAGAAAATTATCTTAAATAGCAAAATTATTGAAAATATTCATAACTAATAGCAAAATACACTATCTATCACAGTCTATCGCAGATACTCAATTAAATTTTGCTATATTTATAAATATTTTGGTTCTTTTAATTATATTTGAAGAGAGTTCTTTATTTATTTATTTAATTATTTTATTATTATTATTATTATTATTGTAAAAATGGGAAGGGAGAGAATGAAGGAGGGAAATTAAAGAGAAGAAGAAAAAGAATGGTATAAATATAGAAAAAATAAGCACGCAAAAAGTTTAAAAGTAAATCGTACTTTTTGTGTGATAGATTTGCAAATATGACTGACTAATTTTCTAAATTGTCATTAAATGAGATAGAGTAATAATAAATTAGCACTTAGTTACTTTAACATGGGGATAATATCGTCATTTCCTTTTAAAAAAAATCAATATTATAGTATTTTTTTAATATAATAGAGAGTGAGATATTATAATCATAAATCTTTTGGTTGTTAATACATATTTTATATCAGTTGAGTTAAACTTGCTTTAGCAAACGATACTGTAACTTTGAATGGATCAACCTGCTAACAAATAAACATGAACTGAATCCATATATATTAATTTAGGTGAATAGTAAGTTAACAAAGAAATAATATCAAGTACAAAACTTTTTTTAAAAAAAAGATTTAAACCCCATTAGATAATATTTTTGGTTTTTTTTAAAAAAAAAATTAAGTTAATAACTACTGCATCCCTAGGATAATATTTGGTTCATTATTTACTTTTTAAGAATTTTTCAAAATTCGAGGTAAGTTTAAAGGTTTAATTTTTTGTTTTCATACACTTGATTTTTTTTTTAATTGAATTAAAATATCTTTTTAGGAAAGATGAAAATGAAAAACGAAATTGTTATTGAATGAGTCTTAAATATTAAAATTGATATCGGATTTCTCAGGACCAACATATCCAAAAACTGTGAATGGATAAGCCTCTTGTATATATACTTCCCGTATACACATAGACAACGGTGGGTCCAAGATTTTACGTAAGGGGGACAAAATTCATATAAATATAATTTAGATGCATCGATCTAATATCGCCAAAACAAGCATAAATAATTGATACACGAATAGTAACCGATCTAGAATTTCACGTTAGGGGGAACAATTTTATATAAGCTTAAAATTTTAGCCTATTAACATCTAAATTTGTGTTATGTATAGTTAACTTTAAAAAATATATACTAGATCACTAACATCTTGATTTATGTATCTAACATGTAATACCATACATGTTTTATTAAAAAAAAGTAATGTAATTATTTGCCACAAAATTAGGTTCAATTAGAAACAAAAATAATTTTTGTCTAATAGAATGGTTAATTTTTAAGCATTTTTAATATTTCATGAAATTTTTAGATACTAATTTGAAAGTTTATATATCTATTAGACATTTTTAAGGGACTTATGAGAGTTAAAATTGAAAGTTTAGATATTTATTAGTCATAATTTTAAAACTAAGAATTAATTATGGATTGATCTAGTAGTAAAAAGGAGACATAGTCTCAACAAATGACTATGACGAAGTTAAGGGTTCATGTTAGGCTACTACCCAAAAATTAATTTCAAATCAATGACTAAAAGTTTATTTATAATATTCGCAAATAAACTTATAGAGAAAACAAAAAATGGAATTAAGTTTTTGATATAAAGCAACCAAAATTGGTTAAAAGGAAAAGACAGAAAACAAAAGCCCCCACAAGTTTCCAACTTTGGTGACCGCACTGTTGAAGTTTCACCTCTAAACCACTGGACCAAGCTCCAACTTTCACTTTGGAGGCACACTTTGTATATATTGAATAATTTCTTTATATATATATATATTTCATAAAAAAACAATTATATATATAAGGAAACAGTGAGAGGAAGGCAGGTGCCTCCCCTACCCCTTCATAAATCCACCCATGCACATAAAATCACTTGAAAAGCCAACACTATACAGTATCCCTTAGGTTGGAGATTTCAACATATAGGATGTAGCTCTAATATGAGCAATTTTGGCATGTGCTAGTAAATCGACATGAGTGTATCAAACATCATTGTTTCTTGCGTAAGGACTTTTGATCGATAATTTATAGACATTGTGACCAAACTGCAATACTTTACTTTTAAAAACTGTGATCGTTATTAGACAAAAAAGTATTTCGTAGTTGCCTTATTCTTATTAGCTCAACTTTAAGTTAAAACATTAATACTTAAAAGGGTTAAAAAATTTTAAAATCCTCTCCTTAACAAGCTAAAACAAATAGTTCACTTTAATTATGTTATTCCCTGTTTAAAAATTTGTGCAACCTTTTAAAACAGACACAATTGCGTTAGGTAGCATTTTTAGAGATAATTATTAAGTTTATAATAACATTTTAAAAAATTGCAAATATAGCAAAATATATTCGTGATAGGCTCTATCATTGATAGATTCCTATCATTGATATGGTCTATCACTGTTAGACTTTGAAAGCAGAATCTAAATTTTGCTATATTTGCAAAGATTTTAGACTTGATTGTTATATTTGGAACTGTCCTTTAGAATAATGTCGATTCAAAATTCATATACCTAGAAAGGGAAGACGATGAAAATAAACATAGATTATGCACATTCTCGTTTAACTTTTTTCTAACTAATGAAACTCTAGTTTCTCTATTTAGGACTATGCAAGCAATTAATTAGAAAAGTTTGGTGATGGTATTGACAAATGACATCTCAACTCCAAACTAATTGTTTTCTTTTTTAAATGCTCCTAATGTGACATTTATGTATGATAATTCAAATCTCGAACAGTTTATAGTTGAAGTGTCAAAGGATATAAGGAAATTCAAAGGTTTAATCTGTAAATTTAATTAACCATTATTATCTTAATTAAATATAAGTATAAACTAACAACAAAAGATTTGAATTATTTCACTCAAAATGTTTTGCTTGAGTTATTTCATTCAAAATCTGTTGCTTAGAAGAGAGTGAAATTGTTTAGTAGGCTATTTACCTATTTTACTTTGGAGACTTGAAACGTTACTAAAACATGGGTAGCTTAGAAAATAAAAGTAGGTTTAATTAGTAAATACGTAAAAAGCTATTGAGCAAGATGCATCCATTTTATACGTCTCACTCTAGTCACACACAACAAAAAGATTAAAATATTTTTTAAAAAATGGTATGAAAAATTTCATGTGTCAAATTATGATTGAAGAATTTTGTGGAATGCACAAAGATAAGTACAACTCAAGATGCACCTAAATATTTTTCGAAGCTATTTGCTCTAAAGCATTTTTCCAAGAATGGTTCAATTATCATTTCTAAAAAGCATATAAGAGAATGAACAACTTTGTCTACAGAAACAATCGAATCAACAGTATTTTCAAGAAAAGGTATCCACACGCTTTACATGTAGTTTGCTCTGCTTAAGACACAGACTATCGGAGTTTCAAAAACTTGGAGTATGGAAGAACAAAAAGGATCAACTGCAAAATATAGCAAAAGGGCATGGCTCTTTTCTTCCTAAATTTCTCTTTTTATCATTGTGGCCTCAATATCTACCCGAACAAACTAATTAACTGGTCTCTAATGATTTTGTATATATGTTCTTACTCTGTGTTTTATACTTATATGGGATATTATTTACCGCTCTCATTTGAGGCTTTCAACAAACAAACAAATCACTTTGTATGACCTTATATCATGGTTTTATATGTTCAATTAAGGATGAGTTTGGGTAAGATAATATTCACCTGTCGAGCTTAGGGGTGGTGGTCCTGCAGGTGGGCTTGAGTGTTCCCATGAGCCTTTCCTGGTCAGTGAGTGCATGACGAAAGTGGCAGCGGTGACCGTAAGGGCAGACGACTCCGGCGAGGACCATCCGGCAGACCTCCGTCTTGTAGCGGGGGTGGCGGATCACAGGGCGGAGCTCCTCTATTCCATGGGCGAATTGGCAGTGGTCTCCATAGGGGCAGCTGCCCGTTTCTTGCCATTTGTTGCAGAGCTCGGTTTTGAACATGCCCTGGTTGTACACCTCTAATTCCAGTGGCTTTTCCTCTTCTTTCACTCCTTGCACGTACACCTTCTGCTGTATTTTCAGAACAGATAATTTGTTCTATCAAATTGACCGTCTTATAATAGCTTATTTAATGAAGAATCATGTAAGTACAGTAATGCCTAATACAAATTGGATCAACCCTGTCTAGGATGAATCATGAAAGCACAATAACGTTCTCTCAAAAAGGATTATACTAGTGTGTAAGTATTAGACAGAAATTCGTTATCATCAATCAAAATCAACCCTGTTTAATAAAATATAAATTTTGTGAAGGAACTGATTTGACATGGTTTGTGCTTGTGTGGTTCATAAAGCAATCAAGCTTAAAGTATTAGCAAATATAGTACAATACAAAAAGATTTATAGATATAGCAAAATTTAGATTCTATGGCAATATTACTGGTAGGAGCCTATAAAAATGTTGTTACACACTTGGGCTATGTTTACTTTCTAGCAAACACAGTCCATCAATAGTAGTGTGAAAAGTAGGACCATTTAAATACATTTAAAAAAAAGGAAATTATTTTAAATAACAAAACTGTTGAAAATATTTACAACATATCATAGTCTTGACACATATAGTAATTTATCGTGGTCTATTGCAGATAGTAGTAAAATTTTGCTATATTTGTAAATATTTTGGTTTATTTTCCTATAATATTTGAAAACAACCCTTACGAAAAATTATTTAACAAAAATATTATGTGAATTATGAATAATAAAGAAAATCCATTACCATTACAATAATTTTGCTTACATAATAGTAAATATGACTTTAATTATTATTCCTAAAAGTTCTAATCATTGCAATTTTTCTAATATTTAAAGGAGGCCCTACCACAGTAACAGAAAACTTGGATGTAGAGTACCTAATACAAATTGAAATTAACACATTCAACCTATGGGACTCAGTAGTAGCTACTACAATAAGTACCCAAAAAAAAAAAAAAAAAAAAAAATTGGTTGCGTGGTCTTTTGTATAATCTCAGATGATCTTTGGATCAACTAAATTAGATTTGAGCTTAGTTGACTTTTGGACCAACTTTAATTAGCTTTTTTGTAGGTTTAATTATGTACAAATTAGAGGCGTTGCAAATATAGCAATTAGGTCAAACTATTTGCAGATATAACGCAATGTAAAAAATTTGTGTATGTAGCAAAATTTAGCTTCTATTTTCAAGGTCTATTATTGATAGACCAGTCAATGATAGATCATATCACTAATAAAGTTGTACNNNNAAGTACCAAAAAAAAAAAAAAAAAAAAAACTTGGCTGCTACGCCTAAGAAAGACGAAGAAGAAAAAAAAATCACATTCAACCTATGCAATTCAATATGAACTAGAAGAAGAAGAAAATTGACTACACACTTTACCAATATATACTGGGTCTAGAAAAATATAAAAGGAAAAAGTAACGAGTAATTGCCATAAGGAAGAATTGACTGCAATGTTTGAAAAAAGGTGGAAGAAAAAACAACAAATTCAGCCTATGTGACTCAATATTAACTACAATAAATAGGATTGGTGCAGAGTCAAATTTTCACGATGATAATGAATTGTCTCTACTTAATATCATGCTTCTATTTAATATCACAATGATAATGTTCTATATTCCGCATCTAGTAACTATACAATATTTCTAAATGAAATATTAGAAACAAAAGAATATACATGTGTATTTATATTATTAGAAACTTTCGTCCCATTATCTTCAGTGACTATTTGCCGTAACATAGAATCTAATACATTCTAATTCGGCAAATTAGTTATATGATTCTTTTAAGGAAAAAATAATTGTAATTGAAGCAAAAAAGCTAAAGAAGCTATCGTCCTCCCACGTAACCAGAGACTTTCTTCTTCCTAAAGCAATTGGCCACAAACAGAGCTATAATCTCTCTAGAATCACGTGATTAAAATTAATTCAGATAGTAGAGCGCCCAATTAGTTAACATGATTAGTTGGATGAGAAGGGCAATTTTGTAAAATTAATAACGTGTCATTACCGTAACCTTGACGGGACTTGCAGTTCTGGGCCGAGATGAGGCACGGACCTTTCCGCCCTGGCTGGTGCCGGCTTGTGCCATCTTCAGGTATCCATTTGACCTCACAGAGATGCTCTTTGGGAGCGAAAATCTCTCCACCTCAACGCCCTCTACCCTTCCGCCCTCCATTACGCTCGTCGGACTCTCATCGGAAATATCCTCCCATGCCGAACTGCTTGCTCCCTTCTCTGATACACTGAGTCCGCGGAATCCTTCCACAAAATTAAACGGAGGAGCTTGATCAGAGGAGCCGTACTGTTTCTGAACCGAAGCGTGGATCAGGAGGCTAAGGTGTTTGCTAAGCTCGTGATTAATACTTCTGAGGTGGATATTCTCTTGCCGAAGAGCATCGGCTTCTTCGGTTGCTTCTCGAAGATGAGTGAGACAGAGGCTATGGCGATTGACCATTTCCTGGTGATCTTGTACGACGCGGGTTTGATAGAGGTGGCTGCTTATCGTTTTTGAAGAGGAGGTTGAATCCGCGTGAGTCGAGTCACCATAGAGAGTCAATGGAAGAGATACCGGCACGGATTGCTTTGGAGCAAAGATTGGTGAATTATAGAGGGAAGCATAAACATCGTTTGTTTGAAGCTGCGACTTGAGCTGCGACGACGATGACATAGTGGTCGCAGCAGCAATGGTATTCGACGCAGAAGTGGTGCTTTTGTGCATTTCAACTGCAAATTATATTACGCATCAATCAAACTACTCATAAACCACGTCCGCGTAATTTCTTCAATAACAGTAAACGAAACAACGCCAAATACAATCACGAATTCAAACATTAGCTCATTTCGATGATCCGAACTCAAACCTTCAAAAAGAAAGATCACAGATAATTCTCTTTCCGATCTCAAACTTCAATAAACATACGATCCACAGACAGTTGTCGATTGCTTTCCATCACTTCCACCAAAACAAGAAAAACAAAACAGAGATAGACTGAGACTGAAAAAATTCCAAAGCAAGCATTCAAGCAACAGATTAATTAGGTAAATGATCGATCAAGAATATTTTCCACAATTAACAGTAATCTATAATTCAATCGATATAGTTCCAGAACATGCAAACAGAAATCATCACGGAGTGAGGATCAAATAAGTTGAAAAACTAATTGATCAAAGTGATGATTAAACAGACGAATAAGTAGCATCCATTAATGTGATAATCAGCAGAAAGATGATTGAAGAACTCACCTGAATCGGCAAAGAATACGCAGAGAAGGAGAGAGGAAGAGAGAAAGAGAGAGTTGAGGAATGGAGAAGATGAAGTGGTTTTATAGGAGGAAGATTTGGGGGCTCGGATATGGAGGGAAAATCAGAGCTAAAATCAAAAAGAGAAAAATAAAATAAAATAATTAGAAAATTAGGAAAAAAAAAAGAAAAAAAAGAATGAAAATTTTGAAAAAGAAAAAGAATATTAATAAATCGAAGCGGTTCTGGAGAAAACTGATTTTCTAACAGAAACGTTTGCTGGTTAAAAACTCGAAGCTCTCGTTCGCTTTTGACATGTATTGCCCTTCTCCAACCGGTTTGAATCTCAACCAATTTGGTTCGGTTCAATTCGGTTTATTTTGATCCAAATTAAAGTATAAATATCAATCTTTTAATTTTACGGATATAAATTAATAATTAAATTATTCTTATTTCCCAACTTAGCTATAGACTTTGTTAGACTCTTTTTAAACAAAAATATTGTATTTCGTTGTATACTGCGTACATAAATTACATGACTTGGACGGCTATGCTATGTGCGTGCAACAAAAATTAAGGACATAGTACACGATTGGTAAACTTATGTACCTAGTATTCATGTTTTTCTACTCTAAGTTTGACAAATAGTTTTCATCTATACCCCAAATCACAAAATTGTCTTTTTTTACATTATTATTATTATTCGTAGACCTACTTTTTGTCATTTCTTTTTAAAATTACATTATTCTTGACCTTAATTCATCTTGTTATTCGCATATTAACCTCATATTGGGATTAATAGTAAGGTGTTTTTCTTATGTTTTATAAGGATTTATAAAAGATATTTGATATATTGATTAATTTATAATATCGATATCGAACTCTCTAATTTATGAATATACTAATGTTTGATTTACGTCGAATATTTATTTGTTTATGGGGTGATTTGACTTTTATTTACTAACAATATATTCTTCAGCCGGTTAATCTAACCAAATTCGGAATAATTCTTTTTATCTATCGAACCAAAGTCATACATAAATTGCATTGATTTGTAAAAAGCAAAAGGGGGGAGGGAAGAGAAAAAAAAGATAAAATATTTCTATGTTTAGTTAGAGGGGTAAATTTTAATAGCATATTTAGACTAAAGTTAAATAAGCATTGGGATTTTAATCTATTGTTAAGTGAGTTTTCCTAAGATTTATGTTTAATTTTGGACATGGTTTTGGGTTATTAGTCCTCTACCTAATCTTTTCTAGGAATTTAGATATTTTTAACTTTTCTTTCCTCTAACTTTATTAAATTACAAATTTACTCACTTAATTTATTAGGTGTGTATGTATATTTTATCTCTAACTTTCGGACTTACTAGCTTTTATATATACAAAATACAAAATTTGTAGGTTTCTTTTATATATAATATTTAAAAATTTTAAATTAATTAAGTACATGCTAGACTTATTAGAAAAAAAAAAAAAAACTTTAATAAAGTGTCACTTCTAAATTTGTTTTCAAAGAAAAAAAAAACACTTCTAAAAATGGGGAAAAAAACCCTTAAAAATGAGGGACTAAGTTGTAATTTAGCCACAATGATATTAATGATAGTTTGGTTTCTACGTAGCCAAATAACCACAGATGGTTTGGCTAAAAAAGTAAAATTAAAAATTAAAGGAAAAAAGAACCCCACAAAGGGTAGCCTGTAGCGTGGGGCCCACACTTGTAATGAAATATGGACCGTGTGATTATAGTGGATTTGATCGTGATTAGATTTTGGTTGAGGGTGCAAAAATAGGGAATCAGCGGAGGGAGGAGGAACATGACAATCAAGTGTAAGCCGTTACGCGTCACCGAAGAAACTCCCATGACCGAACCGGTAAAAATTCGTCTTTCATATTACTTTAATACCCTCCCTTTTACTGCTAATTACGAAACTACCCCTCGCCCCTCCCTTTTTCCTTCCCTTTCCTCATTTGCCTACCCATTTTCTTTTCCATCCTAAATAATTTCCCCATAAAAGAGGGGGAAAAAGAAAAAGAAAAAAAACATAATATTAGGTGAACTATAATATTTAACTTCATCATCAAAGATAAGTTGGAGTTCGAACATTCATTTATTCGCTTGGTATTAAATTTTTGTCAATATAATAGATTAATTGATGTTTTTATTCTATAAAATTAAGACATCGACATTTCTATCAACATCGACATTTTAAACCTTGATCTTATCATATTATACATTCATTAATTTGTTTAAATTATGTTTATTTGGAATTTATATTTTTTTGTTATTATATTTAATGACAATCTTTTAAGAGAATAATCAATGTATTGTCTATCCAGCCATGTTCAACTTGACAATTAAATTGAACTTAAATGAATTTGACAATATAATTTTTTTAAAAGGGTACTTGACCATATAACTTTTAATATATAATAATAACAAAATAATCTAATAGAAAAAATAAAATAAGACTATATCACATTTATCTAGCGCATATTGGAACAAATTCTCTTCCTTTTTTACAAGTAAAAAGGTTACCAAATCAATTCAAATGTCGTTTTTATTTAAGAAAACGTGGGAAATCAATTGTGGTAAGAAATTTCCTTTGCAAAAGATAAAATAAAATAAAATAAAATAAATAATAATGTGGTAAGATTTAGGAATTTGTCACAATTAAAAATGTAAGCCAATGTAAAAAGTAATCATAGATGATAGAACCGAAGATTTTTCCCCCAAGTATATCCAATTGATAGAAGTTTGAACGCTGAAATTTTCTATTGGCCATTCCTAAATAATTATGGGTATGATTATCTAAACCAAAAAAAAAAAATAATAATAATAATAATAATAATTGTTTTCAAAATTAATCTTGATAATTATTTTAAATAATAAAACTACTGAAAATATTTTTAAATATAACAAAATGTCATAGTCTATTACTGATAGGTACTGATAAATGATAGTAGTCTATCAATGTCTATCGTTGTCTATCACTAAGAGACAATGATATTTTGATATATTTGTAAATAGTTTTGTTCATTTTGCTATATTCGAAAACAACCTGTTAATCTTCCTTTAAAGGCCTAAGTCTAATATTTGTGCATATTCAACTAATCTTTATTTAAGATTAGTTTTTATCACATTAATAATAAAAGTATTCATTTAAGATAAAACAAATACAATAAGAAAAACTTTTCACTATATTAGTTTTGAAAAAGATATAAACTAGTCCATTAAAATTATGAACATTAACTTAGGATAGCTCAAAGGTTAGGTAAATGTGACTAGTTTTAAGATTTATTAAAATTATGAACATTAAATTAGGATAGTTAAAAATAAAAGAACAAAACAACACGAATTTAAATTATATGTCAAAGTGAGCTTAGCTCAAAGTCCAGGTAAAACGTGTTAATGACCTAGAAGTCTATGGATTGAGTCTCCTTCCTCTTTGTTATACTAATTTTTTTTTTTTTAAATGCATAGATCAAAATAATATTTTAATCTATTTTAGTTTAAATATCGATTTTTGATTTAAAAAATTTAGTCCTTCATTCAATTTCTATGAATAATTAAAAAGTTGAATTTATTTCACAACACAAGACACCAAGACATTTAGTCATATGTCAACTAGTATATATATATATATATATATAGAAAGGAGTTTGGAATTTTTATTTTTGATTTTGAAATATAGCTAAGAATCAAATGTACCTTTTAAAAAAGTAAAATTATATGAAAGGAATTACGATAAAGTAAACGTAATTTTTCTTTAGCAAAACAAAATTGTTATTAAATACGTAAAAGTTAAGTTGATAAAAGGAATTGTTGCACTTTAGTATTTAGCTGAAGTAGAAAAATTTAATTATGTTATTATAGAATTAGTAGAAAATGGAATATTCATTACGTGAAATATAAAAATAGAGGAATTTGGAGAAGGGGCCCAAGGAAGAGCTTGGAAGGTCAGGTTGCGGTTAGGGAAGCATTTGATGATGAGATTATGTTGCTTCAGTTACAAGCTTAAAAGAGAAGGATTTTTTGTTTTCTTTTCTTTTTTAAGGCTTAAAACAGAAGGATTAATTTGGTGGTGTGGTGAGGTTTTTTTTTCTTTTTCTTTTAATTTTATTTTCTTCTCTTTTTTATTTTTAAAATTAATTAATTATTTATTTTTCTTTTAACAGTAGATTAAGAAATAAGCTATATGAGGAAGATAAATGGGAGTTTGATTAGATTAGATGGGGTTTTTTTTTGTTCTTTTTTTTTTTTGGAGTTTGCTTATGTATTACAACTTTAACAAACTTGGATTTTCTTTTCCCTAATGTTTTCTTTTTTCTTCTTTTCTTAGATCCCACATCTAAATCACACATCAAATTTGTTTGGTGAAACTCTTTGGTTCATTCAATGATCTCATTTTGAAGGTTGCCTTAGGTTTTTTTCTTTGATAATTGGGTATTCAACTTGGATAATCAATACATATGGATGGTCGACGGCAGGCGACGAACCGTAGAAGTGGGAGCAATGAGAAGGGAGAGAGAGTGAAGTTGGGAGGATGAAGAAAAAAGAAGAAGATAAACAATGATGAAAAGAAAAAAAAAACATATATATCAAAAAGATAGTTAAAAATATCAAGAAAAATATTTTTTTAATAAAAAGATTTGTGTCACGTCAGCTTTCTGTTCCATAATAACAAAAAGAACCTGACGGGAAGGGATCAAGGGTGCTACCAAAAGTAAACTTCAAGGGTAAAATTATTGAGTTTGGAAACTCATGAACCAAATGCATACCAAACCTCAAGGACCAAAATGTCATTCTCTTTTCTAAATAAACTTTAAAGTACAAAGATTAATTTGAGACTTAATCTTTTAATTTAGAAAAATGTAACAAACAAGTCTTTTTATGTCAAACAGTAAGGAAATTTGTATGTCAATTCAAATATTATAGCTTAATAGATAAGTTATCTATTAGCTTCGGATCTTTGATAGGGTTAATAGTTTTAATTTTCGCCTATGTTATTGTTAGTAGAAGAAGGGGAAAAAAAACAACAACAACTAGAGAAACACTTATAATTTGATTATTTTATTTGGTATATGACTATTAATATTGGATCGAGGACTCCAGAAACCAAAAACATGCTAATAAAAAGAATTGGTTGGAAAATTTATTCTTGAGAAAATTACCAAAAATTGTTCTGCAACACAAACATAACACAAATATTTAGGAGTGTTTTTTCTTTCTTATTCTTTAAGCTCCAAACACCAAACTAATCTAACCTTTATTCTCGCATACAACAAATCTACATCTATTTTGTTGATGGTTGCCTCTAACAAGCCCTAAAGTTAATGAATTGACCTAAGGTTAAAGCTAGTGTGAGAGGAAGTGCATTATAAATAGCACTCTCATTCGAAGAGTAAGTAATCTCTTAAGGAGAATTCGACTTTTGTGTACTTGGTTTAACCATACACTTCTTATACTAACCTAGACATCAGAGTGTGGTAGACACAACTTTCACATAAGTTAGCTCGAAAAGCAAGATTAGACCAAGAAAAGTGGGTCGGCGAACAAGCCATGAGAGGCCGCAATGACGACGAAGATGTGGGAGTTTCTCGTGCCAACATTTGGCTCCATTTGTGGGGATGACAAATGTCGACAACAGTCGACCAGAATCTACTAAGGTCAGTCTCAACTAACTAGAGTCGATGTGAACACAATGAGAACAAGTCATGTCTTATCAATGGATCGGAGGTCAATGCTTGAACGAGAAAACTCGAGTGAGGAAGATGAAACCATCCACAGAACAAAGCTAGGTACCAAAAGAACTGAGTTGGGTGATGGAGAGTCGAACCCAACGAGGAAAAGCACCATTAGAGGGTTAAATTGCCCGACTACAACACTATTGCGAGAGATGGGAAAGCCTTAAAAGACTCCCACAAAGTCTCGACGAGCCAACCTTGCCTCCAACGTCTTCTCCAACTAAATCCTTTATAGTCTAATTTAAGATAGTTGAAGTTTTAATCTATAGATAATTTTTTTATCTCAAAAGAATCTATACATAATTTATTTATTTATTTATTTATTATTATTATATTATTAGGGTTGTTTTCAAATATATTCAAATATAACAAAATAGTCAACCTATTATTATTAAGGATAGACAACGATAGACCATGATAGAAGTCTATTGTAGTCTATGATTAATAGACAATAAAAATATTCTATATTTATAAATAATTTAATATTATTTATTTATTTATAATACTTTATCTTATTATTATTTGTTGAATTCAAACAAAATGGGTAGAAATTCAAACTTTGTTAGTCTTTTAGTCAAAGTTATAACAATAGAATAATTAGTTGAATTATATTTATTGATGGACCCATTTCTGTATAATAAAATTCTTAAAAATCAAGGACTGAATTATGAAACTAAATATGAAGTAAAGTATAAAGATGAAAATATTAGTAGAGGAGACTAAAAATATGTTTTAACCTAAAATTAGAAATAAGGAGAATTTTGTTTGGTTTTCATTTTCAAAACCGTTTGGGCATGCTAATCCACGTAAGCGGTTGTTGGAATTATGTATGTAAGAGGTTAAGATATCTGCACGAGACAGCTAGCAAAAACTTAGATCAATAAATAATTTAAGTAATTATTGTTTATAGTTATGATTTTTATTTATTCAAAATGAGTCATTTGCATAATGTTTTTTTTTTTTTCTTTCTTTTTTTAGGTTAGAGAGTGGGTTGGGCTGTGTGTGTCACTTGCATAGTATCTCAAATTTTCATATTTATATTTATTGTGCATTTTAAAAAAATTAATGGCTAAAATCAACAAAACTCAATCATAAAATTTGCATTTTCAATCTCAATGTAAGAGAAATTGTTTATATTTTAATAAAAATTGAAAACATGAATTAGAAATAAGCAGACTTGATTTTGTTGTTTTAAAAAATTTCACTAGAAATGATTTTGGAAATTGAGTTGAAAGAAAAACAACATAATTTCTAAACACTTTAGTTTTCCAAAACCCAGAAAAAAAATAATAGAAGATAAATATAACGATATCAAACAATTATTAGGGAGCATTTGGGACAAGGAGTTATATTATGAACTTCAAGAAGTTGTGAAGTTGCGAACACCTAGATCCACAATTTAAAGAGTTAATAAGACATAAAATTGATGTAATTTTTTAGTTGTAGGGCGTATGAATTATTCGGCTCAAATAAGGAGTCGACTTCACAATTCTACTCTCTTGACTCTCTTCGCCAAACACCCTTTTAATTTTTATGGTGATCACATTCTAATTTCTAAATTGACGAATTTTTTTAATTAATAGTTAACTAAATATAAAGTAAACATCTTTGGTTAAAAATTAAAGAAGGTATATTTTATGTTAAAAGCACATGTTTAACTTTTTAATGTTTAAATTTGTATCTCTTTGGTTCTAAAACTTTAAAATGTGTCTAATGAATCTTTAAACTGTCAATTTTGTGTCTAATATGTTATTGAAATATCTCTTTTAATTTAAATTGTGGTGTAACATGGAATAGATAAAATAAAAATATTAAATAGTCTTGTTCAAGAATGAATCTTGACACCCAAATGTTGTAGAGTCAAGCGGGTTGTCCTATGAGATTAGTCAAGGTGTGCGTAAGTTGGTCAGAAAACTCAAGGATATAAAAACAAAAGAATGAATCTTATTGAAACTGTCCAGATCTCGTTCATCCTTCGAAACCATATCAAATTCCGAATATGATAAAATATGATGAATTGAAACGACAATTTGCAGACACAAATTGTAAACTTCATAGGCTTTCTTGACACAAATTTAAAAGTTTAAAATGCATATTTGATAACGTCCTCATTTCTCATTTTTTAAGAAATAAACTTATTTCTAATTTTTTTTAAAAAAAAATTTGAAGATAGTAAATAATAATAATAATAATAATAATAATCAATTTCTTAAAAAGAACAAATTTAATCGGATATTTAGATGGACGGCATAAAAATAAGTGCAACCTAGTTAACACCCAAAATTTTTTTTTTTTATTTTATAAATTAAATTTGTTAAATGGTTTGCGCTTTAAAACTGCAATGGCTAGATGAAATATATGATTATTGTGGAGATACAATATTCCTCTATTAGTTTTTTAATGGATATATATATACTAGTTGACAAATGTTTATATCAAGGTGTATATATACTAAAATTCTATCAAAGTTCAACATGAGTAATTGTAGAGAAAAAAATCGTGAGTTTGTATTTTAAAGAGGTAAAGGACTCGATCAAAAGAGTTGCAAAGACATCAATGATAATGAAATCCAACGGCTATGATTTTGCCTGTCTACAATTGCACCAACAAGCCTAATGCAATCTATCTAAAACAGTGAACCAAACTTATCTTTTAGACGATCTTTAATTATTCTAAAATACTTTTAGGAGCCTAAGTAATTGAACCTATATTTCTATGGCTAATTAAAACTTAAATAAATAAGCATGTAGTTCTCTTAACCCTATGTGTGTTATCTTAGGTCTAGTGTCAAACAACAAAATCGCATAGTGAAGTTTTTATCTTACATTGATTTTATGAAATCTATTTTATTTATTCAACCCTTTCAATATTGAGTTCGATCTAAAATGTAGGTCTAAGTGATGATCAGTTTAGACCTATGATTAATCTTAAGTTTATAAGGTAGACAATTCCAAACAAACTCATAAACACAATTGTGAAGCTAATTCATCCTTTTAAGATATTCACGTGGTTGAAACACTAAAGCCATTTAGCTCATAATGGAAGTAAAAAGATAAAGACGAACTTCATTGAATTAAACGAGAAAAATAACATGTTTAAAGAGAAAATGTAAGCTGGAAATAAAAAGATTTAAAGGATAAGAAAACAAGTTACAACATTTAACTCTTGTATGCTACAGATCATCGTAATCTTGGAGAGTAGTTTTTGTTACACGGACCTCAAATAACCTATGAAAAACAAATTAAAATTAATAACATGCTTATGATAAAAAAGAATACTAAAGTTATTGAATTTAAAAAAAAAAAAATATGAAGAAGACATGAAAATAACATCAAAACTTAACTAACTTATCAAAACCTGTAACAACTAAGATCTCCTAAAGAGAACCAATTTATCTAAACTTTTGACATCAAAACATAGACAAAAGAACATAATAAATGCATTAAACTTTTAACTTATCAAAACTTGTTACAATTACTTTTTGGGATCTTTTCATATAAAACAAAAGGAACCATTATAAATATAGCAAAATTTTACTGTCTATCCTCGATAGATAGCAATAGACTATGTATTTTGCTGTAAGTTGTAAATATTTTCAGCAGTTTTGCCATTTAAGACAATTCTCTCTACTTTTTTTTTTTTAAAAAAAAAAATTCTTTAAAACATGATAAATATAGTAAAACTATATATACTTTTATGTTAAATCCCCAATTTGACTCATATATCCAATCAAATTAAGAATTCTCGATCTGACCAGATTGGAGCCCCACTGAGACTCGAGCCTATAGAAAATTTTGCCATCCCTACCCATAAGACTATAACTTACTTTTGTAATTTTTTTTTATTTTGTTAAAATATTATGTTGGTCTCTATACTTTAAGATTAGTTTCTTAAATTTAATTTCTCAAAGATAATTTTTATCAAAATTAAGTAAATAATGGGAATGATTTTCGAAATATAATATGAAAATAAAATCAACAATAAACTAGCAAAATTAATCTTAAAATTGATTAAAAATATCCCGACTAAAATTAAACAAAATTTAAAATATAGACCAAAATTGATATCTTAACTTTTCTTTTTCCAATTTTTATTTAAAAACTACTTTAATTTTGTAGTTGTTTAAAAAAAAAAAAAAACAAAAAAACAAAAAAGGTAGATTAATGTTGAAATTTGGCCTTCAAATAGAGACATTCAGTAGTTGGATAAAAGATAAGCATGCTCCCCAAAAGGGCCAAAGCTATAGACAAAGACAGAAATATGAGATAGAGAAGAGGCAAGGAAGTCAAAGCTCAAAAGCGAAATGCAGTGCATCAGTGCATGGAACGCCTCAAAGAAATGGAGATTAGAGAGAGGAGAAGCAGAAAAACCAATGGTCGGAGGGCAAACCAGTGGGGGCGGGGGGGCTGCCCTCTCCTTCCTACCCTTTCTCTGTCCTTTTACAGTCATGGCGATCGTCAAAAAAACTCGGAGCTTGTTCAACTTTATCCATCCAAAAATTGGCAAATTCCGTATTCTGTATTCCTCCACCCACAAACCTAGTGCCCCTCTGTGTCATTTTGCCTCAGATTCGTGTACCCACAAAGCATCCGCCATTGAAACTCATCCCCACAAACCCCATTTTGTCATTGCCCTCTACGTGTTTGATGAATGTCCCCTTCGAAGTTTTTGCTCCTGTTAGTGCAATGTGTTGCCTATTCAACCCCCCTTTTTTGCCTCCTTGTTCAAATCCCTTTTGGAAGCTCACAAATGTAAGATCCTACTTCCTTTAATTTAATGTCTTTCCATTTATGATTGTTGTTTCTTCTTTTTTTCTTTCTTTATTGTTTGTTTCTTATGGAAGTTCCCAATTTTGTGAAATTACTTGAACCGTGGATATAAATTTGAATTTAGACTAAGATTCTTTCAGCTCGGTCTCTCTTACCCGTTGAGTAATTGCCAGCTTTTTTCTTTGTTTAGCCTTGATGAAGCCCCGTTTCATTAGGCACCGTCAATGACTCTCTCCTTCTCACTCTCTCTCTGTGTTTGTGCATGTTAAGCTTTTAGCTTTGTCTCTTCTCTTTTTGGGGTCTCTCAGTCTCTCTCACATCTAGAAGTCTAACCTCCACTTTTCAGACTATCTCTGTGGGTAATGGAGGAAATGGGTTATTGGGTCACTGATTCTCTCCCTAGCTTTGCTAAAAATCTCCATATCTTGCTGGTGGATCATGACCCCTTCTCTCTCAAGCACTTGGCTTCATTGCTTGAGCAACAGTCTTACAATGGTACAGTGCATCAACAATATTTCCATTAATCTCCTACATCACCCTAATGGCTAATTCTAATGTGTTAAGCAACAGTCTAATGCTAATGTTATGCTTCTCTTTGAATCTGTAAATATGTTGTAATGTGCATGTGCAATCCTGAAAGAAATCCAATGCATTTTAATGACATATTTAAGAAGGGGTTTAAAGAAAACTGCCATGGATTATTGTTGTGATGGATCTACAACTAATCAAACTGAAAAAGTAGAGATGGAAAGAATTTTACTGAACTTCTTAATTCTTCTGATCTTCCAATTCCTCCCTGTAACGAGAATATAATTTATATTTGCTGCATGGTTTTAATGGAAGTTCTGCCTGATGCCGTTACTTTATACTACGTTTCCAAATAAGGATATTTTTCCTAGTGGTAGAGTGCAATCTCTTCTATTCAAATTCTTTCTTTTTCTGCATCAGCGTTGAATTCAGACTTCAGAGAATAAAAGTACAAGATCTGAATGATTTCCTAGTTTAAGTTTGTAAGAAGACCAATTCTGTGTGCTTCTGGTCTACATTTATTCTTTTCCTTAAAGTATAATTGTTTTGTTTTGTTCATTGAATTATGGGTCTAATTACAGTAATATATCCATTTAGCTTTAATTTTTGGTTTTTCCTTTTCCATGACCTTGATTGGCATATCCTCTTTATTTGGTATTATTATCTAATCCATTTGAGCAATTTTCTGAAACAGCTTGGGTTATTTTTTTTTTTGAGAAATGAAAACTCAATCATCTGACATGAAAATTTCCTAACTGATTTTTTCCCTCCTTTTACAATTCTTCAGTTACCACCACTCAACTAGCATCTATTGCTCTATCAATGATTCAGGAAAAAGGTGACCGGTTCGACCTTGTCATGGCTAATGTTAGCATGCCTGATATGGACAGTTTTTCGTTTTTGGACGTGCTCCTTAAGATGAATATTGCTGTCATTTGTAAGCTCAATTTTGCATAGTCATCTCATACAATTTTGTATTTTCATTATTCTCAAGCTCTTTGTTGCCTAGCAGTTATGTCCTCGGGGATGAACTTGAGTGTGGCTACGAAAGCATTGGCAGAAGGAGCATGCTATTTTCTTCAGAAACCTATTTCCAAGGATGATCTCAAATATGTGTGGCAACACGTGTATCGATGGAACAGAAACATAACCAAACAAACCCAAAAAGCAAAATGTATGGAAAAGGCCAAACCTAGAAAGGAATCTGTAGGTATCCAAATTGCGGACGCTGTTGTTTTGTCTCGGTCTGCCGCTGCAGTTAGTTATAATAATAATTGTTGCATTAATTATAAACCTATGAACTATAAAGAAACAGAGAAGAGTAAGCAAATCGTATCACATGATAGCCTGGTTGGGTCTTACTTTGGAGGAAAGAGATTAACTGATGACATAGAAGGAATAAACAGGGAAAAGAGAGTTAAATATTATTCAGAACCTACCAAGTTTGGATTTTCAAGAATTGATGAGGATCGTGAAAGAAGGAAGGAATATTATATTGCCAGTGATAGCAGATCACGTGTCGTCTGGAATGCGGAACGACGTCGGAAGTTCACAGATGCCCTTAACAAGCTAGGTGATAAATGTAATTTCACCTTTCTCAGGAGATTTCTTTCCCTTTATTTTTTCCTCCATTTTTTCTGAAGTCATTAATATTGCTTAGTGCTTACCATTTTTTAGCAAGTCAGTTTACGTTTGAATTCAAATAATGCATGTCTAATTATCCTTATTATGTTTCTCTCTGATCTTGAAGCTCGCCCAAAACTTATACTGAAGATGATGAATGAACCATGTTTGACCCTGCGCCAGGTTGCGAACCACCTGCAGGTATTCTTCTATTAAGTTTGCTTACAATTTGCCTCATATGGGAGAAAAAGAAAAAAGTTTGTTTACTATTTGCCTCGTCCCAAAAGACAAAAAAGTTCGTTTACTATTTGCATATTATGCACTTTTTAGTTTTTAGTTATTAGTTATCAATCAATGAGGAATTTGATCCAGTCGATTCAGCTAGCATCACAGACACAGTTGTTCATTTTGCTTGATGTTTCTACTATTTCCTTGCCTGCATAAAATAGAATTTGGAGTTTAGGTGCTTGAATCTGAACTCCAGTTTTGCCATCCCGAAACTCATCCTTCTCGTCCCGAGTCCAACAAAGAAGTGATCTGATTTTGAGCCCAGCTTTTTTAAATAATCGAATGTCATGCTTTATTGTTGCTTGTAATTGTTTTCTATGTTGTTTTCTACCCTTCTATATTTTTTTCAGTCAAATTAGAAGTTCCTTTTTCCTTCTTAGCAAAAAGATTGTAGAAGATCTTTTCAGGCTTTCCTTGTTTGAATACAATAATGATTTGTTAAACCTGTCTTATGCATTCCTCATATAATTTCTTATAGTATACGATTTCTTCTAACAATGTACTATCATCCTATCAGAAATACAAAGCTCAAGTAGAATGCATCAAAAGGAGGAGAGAAAATAAATTACCTAATAGGAGGGAAGCATCCAAATCCGATTTCTCAGTCAGGACTCAACTTCCCCCGCTGCTGCAGCAGCACCATGAGACAAGTAGATTTTCAAATGTAGGTTTAACCTCTGGTTTGGGGGGTGAAAGATTCCAACTTATAGCGCCTAAAAGTCAGCATAGTCCTAGACTGCCTGTTAGCGACTTTGTAAATTGCGATCTGAAAATGCTTCACCACAATTTTCAGCATGTCAGCTCAAACTACGATTCAGTTTCATATGACATCAATAAGGAAGTTGGATTATGCCCTGATAATATTCAAACATTTCAAAAGGTAGGGAGTGCTTTTCCCACTGACAATTGTGGGAAGTTTGCTCTCATAGGAGGGGGTGTTCAAACATCTGAGTTAAACTTCTCAAATGTATCTAAAATGACTTCAGAGGTAGCTTCTTCTGTATTTGATGAAACTCAATTCCCAAACAATCTTCTTGATGGTGTAATTCATCAGCTAGATTTGACTGCTTTCAAAATTGAAAACCAAGAAGCATTGGAATGTAGTGGTACATCTGAAGAGACCCAGTCAATGTCAAGGGACATAGCTACACTCGATTCAATCAACCTGGACAATGTTGTTGAGGTGGGACAGGAACTTCCTGCAGCTTCTGAAAGTCAAGGAAGCCAACAATTAGCAGAATATGCATATCTATTAGATGTATTAGAAGATGATCCGTACGACTTCGTTAGTGACTTGAATCTGAGTGATGTTGATAAATACAGTGAATGGCTGAGGAACACTGTACTCGAAAACAGAAACGGTCCAGACAGTTTTATCACTGACAATGAAGAGAACTTTCCAGTTGAAGACACTCGATAAGTAAGTAAACACATATTTGAATGCTTGTTTTATAGATTCTGTGCAATATGTTTTTACTTTTCTCATGTCTAGCTGCCTTGCAAACGAATATATAGCATAATGGTGGCTTTTTTGGTATCTACAGAATCATAAGACTCATATTGATGCACTCTCCTGAGACGTGGACAAGAATCAGATAGGAAGTAACTAAACTACGATTATATGTTGAGGAGTGGGAGTTATAACAAGGGGAAGATATACAGAGTTGAAAATTCTGTTGGAAGCGAACCCTCTTCTCTGATCCTTTAAACTGTACAGAACTAGATAAATGCAGAAAACTAGCATATAAACTTTACATATTTAGCAATGATCATAAGTTTATCATGTAGTCAATTGTGCAGCTCTTCTTTTCTGTGATCTACTTTATATGAGCAGTACTCATAATATTAACCATTTCTTCTGAAATCTATATCAACTATAGGACCTCTAAACCAGTGCTTGGCATTGATAACCCAAGAAAACACAATCAAGGTGGAACAAGCAGGCAACTGCAGCAGGAGGTTGTTAGTTTAGAGTGTGAATGGTAATTGGATATTGGAGAGGCAA
Source organism: Citrullus colocynthis (assembly GCA_031780015.1). Classification (NCBI taxonomy): domain Eukaryota; kingdom Viridiplantae; phylum Streptophyta; class Magnoliopsida; order Cucurbitales; family Cucurbitaceae; genus Citrullus; species Citrullus colocynthis. The sequence continues at coordinate 1,664,216 of QLSR01000062.1, read as the reverse complement.
CCGAAGAAGAAGATTGATATTGCTGATTAGAAGTGTAAAAAAAGGACAATATTTGTCCTTGGAGAACAATATCACCAATCACCATCATTGTTGAGATATGGAGATGTCTCATCTTAAAGGACTTGTGTAAGTGTCGCCCAAAAAATATGGTCAGCGCATATGTGACCATTTGTGTTTGAGGCCAAACCCTAAACAATATGGGCAGAACACAAATGCCTCCGAGAATAGATTGGAACGAAATGACTTTCCGGTCAAATTATTTTGTGTCTGTATAAGTTTCTGATCGTGCAGAATCTCCATAGTCAATTTTCTATTTTTGATTATGAAATCATAGTGATATTGGTACAACTCTTCACATGAATTGGAGAACCACGCGAGCAGATTAGATACATGGGGCAGAAGACTCGTAGTACCTCTTTTTTTTGATACAACATTTTCTTCGCTTTAGTAGTGAATCATGCCGAGCCGGTGTTTACTGATGAATCTGATGCCACTGTTGACACTGGCATCAGATGAACTATGTCTAACTGTAGTAAGCAACAGAAGTGGAAAATGATGAGGGGCAGAAAGGCAAACTGTGTGAATGAAAAGGACCTCATATTTGTGCCAAAATGGTGAGTAGAATGGCATGGGATCTTAGTGAACAAGCCAAGATATCAAATCTCCAAATAATAGTAGTTAATTTTTACAGCTCAACCACTATCTTGAAGAAGTATAATTAAAACTAATTATTTCAATCCATTTGTAGGGGTTCTTCTGTTGAAAATTATTTATTTGTGATAAGTTTTTAGATAAATTAAAAATTTAAAAAGTTCTTGAATCTTGAAAACTGTCTAATAGGTTTCTAAAGTTTAAATTTCGTATTAAACTTTAAAACTATCCGATGCCCTTAACTTTCAAATTTGTATTTAAAAGAACTCTAAAATATTCAATTTTAAAATTAATTCATATATTATATATTATTAAACACTTTGAAGGCTTAAATACCTAAATAGACACAAAATTAAAAGTTAGAGACTAAATTCACAATTTAATCCAAGTGATTTTTTTTCTTTAATTTGTAAATAAGTAGGCAAAATGATGGTTTGAATGTTGGACTTTCCAAAAAGTCTGTAAAAATAATGTATAAGTTAGACTATATTTACTTCCTAGTAAACGTAATTAATCCATCATAATAAGAAAAGAGACCTATTTATATATGTTTATAAAAAACCAGTTAACAATATTATGTGAATTATAAATAACAAAAAGAATCTATTACGATCGTAACAATTTTGATTACAGAGTAGTAACCTGACTTAGTTTCAATCACTCTACATTACTTAGTTGTAATCACTGTGCACATAAAATAAAGTTTGTTTCTCTGTAAGTTCAAAATTGTCTAGTGGAATCCCTTGCAGCTAAGTCTAATAATCTAAAGGGGAAGCCCATTTTTTTACCCTTATGGTTGATTCTATTTGTCAATTTCAATCTTAATTTTTCTTTTTTTAACTTTCATTAAATTAAATCCTAGACCTTGAAGAAATTATAAAATTAATTTATCTTCAAAACTAAATTAGAAAATTATTAATAAACCAACAAATAATAAATCCAATGAAATTAAATCAACAAAACCATGGGATAAAAAAAAAAAAAAACCAAGCCACAAAAATGCCTTAATCAAACCAGGTACTTCAACATATATAATTGAAGTTTGGTTTGAAGGTTAAGATTTAGAAAGTTAGTCAAAATTAACATAGAAAAGATAAGTTGCATGCATTGAAAAAAACGCTTTTTCCAACCCTTTAACATTTGTGCGTTGGCATAGCCTTTGCCAATGAGTTTCTCAACATCAAAAAATGTGTCAATAAATACTTTTTCAACGGTTTTTAAACTATTTTCGACGCTTTTAGCCATTAGAAGAGACAAAAATTCTTGTAATGATATAAAACAAAGAATTCTCTTCGATCTTCAATAGAATTAGGAGGGTATCATAATATTGAACTTGACTTGCATTTCATTATTCCCAAGACAGCTATCAACTCTGGCAAATCTTTTGGTATAAGAGCTTCTAACAAATCCCTTTCCTCTTATATGGGAATGTTAGAAGAAAGACAACAAAAACAAAACCCCCCAAAAAAACAACCTTATTTCAATAAAAACTATACATCATATAAGTTTAAATTAGGATATATTATATTGTTTCAAAAATTAGGAGCAGCAGTAGATGAGTTGTTCTTGGAAGCAGCAAGTTTATTATAGATTTCCAAGACCAATTTAGCATCAACTTGTTCCCCACCACAAGAAACAAGAGGAACTTGATTTTTAGGTTTAGGTATCCTCTTCCTATTTCCAAAGGCTCCAATGGCATACATATTCCCCACACTGTTGGCCAACCTCATCATCATTTCAACATACCCGTCGTGAATCTTCGCTAGAACTTTCAACGGCGACGACGCTTTCAACCGTAGTTTCGGAGCTACTTGTCGTCTCATCCGCCACACCCGACCGAGCTGAAAGCTCCTTGATCTTGTGGGACCAGTACTACCACTTCCTAGCCTTTGGTATCTTCTTCTTCTCCATAGCCTTCTCAAGCTTTGAGCTGATGGGGTTGAAATAATATCCATTTTTGATAAGAGAGAATAAAGACTAGAGAGGTTTTTTAATATAAGGGAAAGAGATAGAGGGGAAGTGGGGTTGAGAAAGAGAGGGAGAGAGTTTATATATAGAGGTTGGTAACTTGGCAAAAATCCAAATTAAAGGGGGACTTTTTTTTTTTTTTTTTTTTTTTAAATTTATTTATTGAAGAAAAACTTATTCTTTTTGAGATATTGAAAGCTTTAAAAACAAATGGCTATGAGTTTGAAAAGACAGACAGAGTTGAGTAGTGGTTTGAACTTTTAAGTGTGAGAAAGAGTACTTTAATATGGTCATCTGATGAAGTCAAGACTTCGTTTTATGGCTGTTTTTTTTTTTTTTTTTTTAATTGTATTTAATTATTTTCTTTTGATAATTTCTTTATAATCATGTCTTTCATCTTTTTTTAAGATGAAACATTTAATTCAATAGCTAAATTCTAATGAAAAAATCAGATAATTATTAAAAGGAAAAAAAAGTTCAAAAGTTTCTTGTTCTTTATTTTTTAGAATTATAAAAAAATTTGGTAGTTGTTACTTATTTCTCATCTTAAAGAAATTTAATGTCACTCTCTTTTCCTTTTCTTCTTTGTTGGCGTTTAGATTTGACTTCATTGTAGGTCTCTGGTGGCCTTGACCTCTAGCCTACTTTCCCTTGGTTTGGTCTCGATATTCTCCAAGTTGACTTGTATAAGAGATTCTCGCACCAATATAGTGTTGAGCTTGCTGCACTCCGATATCTAAGTTAGTACAATGAGTGGCTAAATTCAGCTAAACATAAAAGAAGTAAGGTCAAGTTTCTCCTTTGAAAATACTTATTCTTCCCTTTTCAAGTGTTCAAATGAGGCAATTTATAAGTTTGTCCTTTGACACATGTCTACGCGATTATGTGTGATGGTATTGGTTTAGAGGATGTTTCTGGTGCTCGAGATTGGAGGGTGCTAATCTAGATTCGACTAAGTTATTTTTCGATAGGTATATATTTACCAGTTCTACTGGTCGGCCCAAACCTAAGGCACCAGAATTTCCCTTTTGGGACACACCCTCCTCTATGCCTTTTCCTAGTACCTTGTGGGCAACCCTCAACATTCTTATCAACGTTTCCATTTTTTTTAAAAAATAATTGCAATGGGTAACACTTTTGGGGATAATAATTAAGGTATAGCCAACATTTTAAAAAAATTATAAATATACCAAAGTCTATCAGTTATCAGCGATATGGTCTATCACTCATAAATTAAGATCCAAATTTTGCTATATCTACAAATTATTTTCAATGCTAATACTTTGGGTATAATTGCTATCTTTGCAACTATTTCTTATTTTTAGAATATACAAAAATTACCACTTTATTTTTCCCATATAAAATGCAGAGTAAATACTTTAAAACAAATATAACACTATATAAGTTATTTAATTTAAAAATGAACTTTCATGTAAATTTTATTTCTTTTTTATTATTATTGTCAAACATTTTTTTTTTTTACTATTGTTGTTATTATTAAGGTAAGTTTGAAGTAAAGATTTAAGTCTCAAACCTTTTGATAGTTGACACATCTATATATCAATTGAACTATGTTCGATTCGGTATATATATATATATATATATATATATAATATACCTTAAAAACAACAATCAAGAGAAACAAATAGTAATAACAGTAATCATCATTGTCATTAGCATTATGGAAATTTTGAGGACTGATTCCTATATATATCAATTGAACTATGTTCGATTCGGTATATATATATATAATATACCTTAAAAACAACAATCAAGAGAAACAAATAGTAATAACAATAATCATCATTGTCATTAGCATTATGGAAATTTTGAGGAGGACTGATTCCTAGCTTAATTCAAGGATGTTTTTTTAAAAAAATGGTGGAGTTTTTTATGGGTATGTGTTTTGGTGACTTGGTCAAATAATTTTGTAAATGGTGGAGTGAGAGAGCTTCAATTTAATTGAATATATAATAATGAACAAATGAATATAACATTTTTATTTATTTATTTTTACTTTATGATGGTTTGTTCTAGTCAAATTGGCATTTCCAAAATTGTGAAAAAAAAAAAACCCTCCGTTGATTCCAAAAGATTTGTAATATTGGTTTTGGTTTTTTCTTAAGTTCTTATTTTATCCGCATAAGATACAAACATTTCCATTCATGATTAATTAGAAATAAAAATTAGGTCAAATTACCAAATTTAGTCTGACATTATCGATTAAACTTTTAATTTTATATTCATTATATTCCTAAACTTTGAAACATATCTAACAAGTTATTAGATTTTTAATTTTATGTCTAATGGGGTTTTGACCTATTCGATATAATTTTTAAAATTTGCAATTGTACTAGACACGACATTAAAAAGTTAAGATTCTAGTGGGCATGCATAAATTTAGTTTTATATCTAATAATTTGATTAATTTTAAAAAAAAATTAATATATCAAGAATTTGTTAGATACAAAATTGAAAGTTTAGGAACGTGCTAGATGATGTTTAAAGCTCAAAAGTCTACTAGACACAATTGAATGTTTGATGATTTGTCAAATATTTTTAAAGTTCATGAACCAAATTAAACACAAATTTAAAAGCTTAGCCTCTGTTTGGTAATCATCTAGCTTTTGGTGTTCAGTTTTTGAACATTAAGTTTATTTTCTCTCAGTTTTTTACAATGGTTTGCATATTTATTAAGTAAAAGAGTTTAATTCTTAGCTAAATTTAAAAAATAAAAACAATTTTTTTTAAAAACTACTTTTTTTAGTCTTCAAAACTTTGCTTGATTTTTTAAAACATTGGTAAAAAAGTAGATAACATAGTAAGAAATTTAGAGGTGGAAGGAGTATTTATAGTATTAATTTTCAAATTTTAAAAACAAAAAACTAAGGCCCTGTTTGGTAACTATTTCGTTTTTTGTTTTTTATTTTTGAAAATTAAGCATATTTCCTCCACATTTATTATAATAATTTTCATATTTCTCAAATACAATAGTTGAATTCTTAGCCAAATTTCAAAACCAAAAAAATTTTTAAAAGCTATTTTTTTATTAGTTTTCAAATTTTTGCTTGAATTTTTAAACCGTTGGTAAAAAATTGACAACAAAAGAAGAAATTTGGAGGTGTGAATAGTGTCTATAGGCTTAATTTTCAAATACAAAATTGTTCCAAACAAGGCATAAATAATTACCTAACAAGACCTTGAAACTAAATTTATAATTTAACCTAAAAAATAATTAGAAGTGTGCCCATGGTTTATTTTTTAAAAAAATTCTAAAAATAGTTTTTCATACTTATTTTACTCTTAATAGAGTTAAATTAATCTATTTAATGGAGTTTTTAAAAGACCATTTATGTCATGTGTGTCCCTTCATGAATATCAATTTTGTCATTACTAGAAGTTAACATTATCATTTCTATTTTTGTTAGTACAACAAATAGGATACAAGAATTGAACCTAAATAGTGTATGTCAATTATTTCTCCCAGTACCAACTATGAACATATTTGGTTAGGGTATTTAACTAAATTAAACCTTATCTTAAAGGCAGGTTCAAACTTTCCTTCCTTGTCTGTGACATAATATTTTGACAAAAACAAAAAACAGCAATGCATTAGAAAGCATATAATTAAAACCTCCTATAGTATTAACTAATATTTTAGAAACAAAACCTATTATTACAAGAGACTAGACGTTATCTCAAGTTTAAACAAATCTATAATGGTATATTCATATAGCGATTGAACTATATGTTCTATTTAACTTAGTATTTGAAACTCATTTTTTATGTTTGGCTTTTGTTACCTTCATCCACCAATTTCAATAAAATAAAAGAGACATAAAACTTAAAAGAAAAAAAAAAAAAAACCTCATAATTTCAACCAAAAATCAAATCTTAAGAAATCAATGCACAAAATCTAGCTCATTCAAGTTGATGAGTATTGAATAGATCTAAACTCACTCATTTTAACAAAAATGTGAACTATTAGTTGTCTTCGACCAAACCGCAATACTTAACTAAATATATAGCCTACGTAAATAAGATTTATGAAAAATTATCTTGTTTTAGTTCTTAAATTTTGAAAAATGTATGAATTTAACTTTTCGATTTTAGATTGTACCTTTTTAATCTCAAATTTTTATAAAGCTGGATTTTTTTTTTAAAAAAAATTTAAATGATGACATTGTAATTTTTTGTAAAGTTATTTATTCTCTCGACCTTTATTTTCTCCTGAAAAGAAGTCAACCTATTTTCTTAATAAAATAATTTTATTTATTTTAAAATATAATATTTATGTTTTTGTTTTTAAAATGTTATCACTTACTAATTAAGTATCAAGGAAAAAGAGAGAAGTTGAAAGGAAAAAGGATAAGGAAGTTGATAAGAAGGAGTAGGAATAATGGGAAGGGAAAAGAGAGATTTTTTTTTTTAAATTGTGTTTTCTAATTTAAGATGATTATTTAAAATAATAAAAGAAATTACTTCACATACATTTTAAATATAAAGAAATATTTTATTGAAACACATCTCAATAAATTTAGAGATTAAAAACGCAATTTTTTAAAATTTAAGAGAAAATAAAAAGAATTGGGGGAAGGGCAAATGACATCATCAGAAAATTCCATATAGTTCAAGCAATTATTTTTGTTTGTTTGATGTTGACACTTTATCTCAATATTGTTAAAGAAGTAAATGAGACTTTGAAAAGGAAAAAAAAGAAAAAAGGTTCCTTTATTCTTTCAAAAGATTGTAGATTGTAATAAATATTTAATTTCATTAATTGAGATTGATTTGGTCAAATCATTTGAATATGTTTTGAGATTTATTTTTTATAAAAAATAAATAATAATTAAGGTATTGTTTTATAAAAATTAAGTCTACTTTCTATTCATTTTTCTTTTTTTAATTTTCAAAAGTCGACTTAGTTGTTTTGAAAACATTGATAAAAAGTGACTAACAAATCAAGAAATTTAAAATAGAAAGAATGTTTATAGGTTTAATTTTCAAAAACTAAAAATAAAAATCTAAATGATTACTAAATGGGACTTAAATTAAAGTAAATTTAACAAATTAGGCTATTATAAAAAGAGAGTGAATAGATATAGTAAAAGAATTAAAAATTTCAACTTAATAATATATTATCAAACAAGATTATAATAGCTAAAGCAAGTTTAAATCAACACGTAAAAGTTTGATCCCACATTTTACAATTATTTATTAAGAAAACATCCATGTATTAAAAAAATTATGCGAACATCAACTCATCTCATATTTCCTTTTATAGTTATCCAAACGGTTCTAATGTACTGAAGGTGAGCATATCTCAATGACATGTCAATGTGTTATTGACCAAGAAGTCAATGGTTCAAATCCTCCACTTTTATTATACTAAAGTCCAACTTGAAGTTGATAAAATGGGCTATTGTATAACCCACTTGTTTTAGACACCAATTATAATAGCGGGTATTTTCAACTGTTATAACTTATAACTTATAATTTACTATAATATTACTATTTCAAATCCCTCCTCGATACCGTGTTTACTATTTGTTACATTGTTTATATCCTACTCATTCTCTCTTTGTTACATTGTTTACTATTTGCTATCAAACTAAAACATTTTGTACCCCAAATATAGACTATTATAATTCAAACTAAAATAATTTGTACCTAAACAAAAACTATTGTAACATACAAAGTATTATAATCTATAGATTATAATAATCGGCTCAATGCTCCAAACATCTCTAAAATGTTTGTAATATATATGTTGAGTGGGAAAATTTTGAAAAGAAAAACAAATAAACAAAATATCAATATTAATTTCTTTTTAAGTAAATATCAATCAAATGATATCATATTCATAGTATGCTTTGACCCGCTGTCATCTTTTCTTTTTTTCCTTTTTTTTTAATCGAAATAAATAAATGCGAAAGAATTGTTTTGGAACTCTTAATTTATCAGAAATTTTTTGAGTAGTGTCAAATGCTTGCCATGAATTATTCAAAGATAGGGAATAATAATAATAAAAATAATAATAATGAGTGGAATAAGATTTTACAATGATAAAACAAGTCGAACTGGAAATCTAATTGGATAAACATGACTTAATTAGTTATTATATATGTGATCAATTAAGATAGAAGTTCGAATTTTTAAACTTCCAAACAATATTTCAAATCCAAAATGCATTAAATACCTATCTAAATTATATTTTCATATTTGAAGTTTATAAGTTTAAATCTAATTTTGATTTGAGTCGCCATTTAATAAATATTTTATTTGTTGGATAGTTATTTGATTTTTTTTTTAAATAATTTATAAAGTTGCTTCTATTTATAAATTTATTTATTTATTTAACCACTTTTAACTAATACTTGGAAAATAAATCATGTTTTGAAAACTAAAAAAAGAAAACTTTCAAAAACTAAACATAAAATTGTTATGAAATATGATCGTAATTTTTTTTTAATATTTTTTCAATCTTCTATTTTTTAAAAGCAAAACTATTTTGTTTAAAAACCGTTTTTTAAATTTCTAACATGTTTGATAATTGATTTGGTTGTTTGTTTTCTTAAAAAAACTAAAGAGCTGTGTGGTAACTCTCTTTTTTTGTTCTATTACTACTTTTTAAAAGAAAATCAAACTATCTTTAAAATTCATATAAACATGATATATATTTTTAAATAACAAATTAATTCTTAAAAGTGAAATAATAAAACAAGCAAATATAAATATATATTTTTTAGTTTAACGAATATGAGATGGTGATTTGAATTTTTAACTTTTAGGAAGAAAAAAAAAAGATATCTTGCACATAATTTTAATTATTTAGTCTTTAGACCATATTCATGTTTGACCATATTTGTTTATACTCATGTAGACCATAGTTGTTATGTTTTGGCTTTTAGACTTTCAAATTAAAATGGTCGGTTAGTATCATCCGCTTGCACAAAAAGAGACATTGCATGTATTTGTAGGAATTACTACAAGAAGCATGACAAAGAAGATTCACGAGTCCTTTACGTTACATCTTCGAAGGCTATCTAATGCACAATAAGAGACAATATTTTTTATCCCGAATTTATTTATACTATTAATTCAATGAATCAAAAAAAGAATTGAGAAAAGTTGTATAGTTTGGAAGATGACGTAGGAGACCAAAAACTTTACATAAATTGTAAATAGATATGGTTGTCTAGATTGCATTATTGCTTTGGAATTGGTGGTGTGTGTCAAATGTATTCATCAAGCTTGATACCTTCTAAAGAAGATATCTAAGACATTTTAGAGAAATTCTACATTTTTTTTTCGTATTTTGACTTATCAATTGATGGGCAATTGAGTTTCAATTTTCTAAGTCTTATTTATCTACATTTTCATTTATTTATTTTTGAATAATTTTTGAGTTCTTGCACCCTTGGATGCCTATTTGGCCTTTAAAATAGCTTGTAATACTCTTGAAAACTTAGATTAATGTTATTGAAAACTTTGTGTTTCTTCAACCTCGTTGGTATTGTATATTTTTCAACTATTGTAAAGGTTTGATGACTAAACCAATTCATTGGATTACTCTTGATGAAACTAATTTGAGAGTGAATTGTCTTAGGATTCAAGGATGACCATCATAGATTCTAAGTTTGATCTAAGACCACGTTTACCAAACCATAATGAAAATTAGTGTAATCGGAATGAGATTTCATTGATGGATAAATCGTAATAGGCTTAAATTGCAAACATAATTGAATTGTTAATTTTTAGTTGTATTTGCCTAAAATTATGAATTTGTCATATTTTACTATTACTGTTATTGTTACTACTTGACCCTAACGATAACGGTAACTATTAAGATAGAGGTAAAAGTAACAATAAATGTAGCAGATTCATAATTTTTATACTGTTACAATAACAATATTTGTAATGACAATGGTAAAACTAGTGGTTCCCACGTAATTCAATTACAATGAGGTTGAACACCTTTCATGCCTCAATTAGATTGTAGGATTTGATTATAAATCGCAAAGTGGGCCTCACAACTCATTACAATTATGGAATGCATATAAACAACAACAAAAACAATCAACTAGGGCCTACTTTTTACATTATCATTGATAGATTACCTTTCACCTGGTGTAAACATGGCCTAAGAGTTATTCATTCTTCTAACTAAAGCTATTGGTTGGAATCAAGTTAGCTTTCTTTTGTGAGTATTTGTAAGAATTTTAAAATGACCTTTAAGCTTTGCATAAATCCACAACTTTAGGCGCTTATGAGAGGAGTAACCATTATGTTGGTGGTCCAGTGGAGGGAGAAATAAGAGAGAGAAAGAGGGGAGAAAGTTTATTTTGTTTTTTTTTAAAAATAAAAAAAAGGTTTTCATTAGCTACAATAATAAAAACTAATGATAAAAATTAAAGCCTTGTTTGGTAACTTTTGATTTTTCGTGTTTCGTCTTTCAAAAGAAACTCATTTCGTCTAAATTTCTCACCATAATTTTAATTCATTTTAAGTAAAATTACTGAATTATAAGTCAAAATTTAAGAAACAAAAACTTTTAAAAACTACTTTTTTTTATTTTAAAAAATTGTGCTTGATTTTTAAAACATTGATAAGAAATAGAGAGTAAAATAAGGAAGTTAGAAGTAAAATCAATATTTATAGGCTTAACAAAAATTAAAAATTAAAAATCAAATAATTATCAAATTGAATTTCAACAAACCATTTTTTAAAAAATTTCTTACACATGAGTTTCTTCGTAGCATCCAAATAATTTATACCGATTTAGAGCTCATTTAGATTAACTTTAAAAAATAAATGCAAAAATTCATTTTTATTTAAAACCATATGCATTCCATTCCTAACGCATCCGTCAATGTTATCCATTATTTTTCTTTTCGTTTTTTCTGAAATTTTGACATGAGTATTGCGTGTTTGGCTGCTGAGAAGCCACGTGTACAGAGTACGGAAGTCCACGTAACGATCAACTGGATTCCCAAAACGTAAAAAACCAGGCAAAAGTGTGAATGCGGCAAGCAATCTCTTTCTCTTGATGGCCATATTTCTTTCCTTTTTTTTTTTTAATTATTCACCAAAGAAGAAATAAATAAAATTAGCATATTGGTCGGTGACGACGCTCCCGCTCTTTCGCGCAACCGCCTCCGCCGATGGCGACGGTACAAACCGATATTCGCTGTGCTTATCATATCGCCTCCTCCACCTTCCGCTCCCTCTCCCCTAATCTCATGCTCCGTCCAACCGCCGCCGTTTCAGGTAAACTTCTCTTCCCCTCCTTCAAGTTGAGAGCATTCTCCACCGGGGCTGCTGTCAGAGTTCCTGAGAAGCCGTCGATTTGTACGGCCGACGAGCTTCATTATGTCTCTGTACCGAATTCTGACTGGAGGCTTGCACTCTGGCGCTACCATCCCTCCCCTCAGGCAATTTCTAATTCCTTCCGTACTTTTCGAGATTCGAGATGAAAACTTTGTGTGTGTGTGTGTGTGTGTGTTTTTTTTTTTTTTTAATTCGTGGACTGTGATTTGCGATTTGAGTAAGTAGACGCTTAGGTTTGAATTGTTTTTCTGTGTGATACGCGATTGAACAGGCGCCTCGGAGGAATCATCCGCTGTTGTTATTATCCGGAGTCGGGACTAATGCCATTGGATATGATCTCGCCCCTGGGGTAAGTTTTCCTGTGCTGGGAATCGGAGGTGTACTTATGAGTGTTTTGAGAACTGGTTTTGGTTGTTAATGGTCTTCTATGATTTGTAAATGCTCTTTGCTTGCTATGTCATTAATATAGGGTTTATAGATTACTATATTGGTACGTTCTATTGCTGAATTTATCAAATATCCAAATTCTAAATAAAGTTTTTAGAGCTTATATTTTATTTGGTTTCATGCGGAATTGTACTGCTCTCTCTACCTAGTGGTTGATGGCCTTCTCCACCTGCTTTCTTCTTTAACAGAAAGAAGAAGCATAAGCACTACCGTCTATGGCAAAATTTGTTTAGCTGAAAGTATAGTAGTTAAAATAAGAGGTTTGATAATTACCCAAAAAATAAACATATCAGAACCAAGAAAAAGATGAGTACTAGGTAGTAAAAATCTAAATTAGAAACTTGCTGTACTTCAATTGGATTTTTTATTGTCAACAAAAAAACCTTTTCTGTTCTCCTCGTAGGCCAAAAATTTCAATTTTCACCCTCACTATAGACCCAGCATCATTGCCAATTTGACCATTTACTTTCAAATGTTTTTCTGGACAATTTTGATACTAATTCACTAGTTTTGTATCTTGCGTTTGAGTTTATTATCCTGTTCTCTCTGTTCCACTGTTGTCTATTTTGTTTCCTTCAGCCACATTGGTCTTATTCCCTTGCTATGAAATGTTGCGCGCTCATTTTTCTTTCTTGATCTGTCGGATTTAACATAATCAAAGATATGATGTCAGATGAAGGTTAGATATTTTGTCTAATTTAGTTAATATTGGTTTAGTTGTTAATTTTAGATTAATTAGTGTTTAATTTGTATTTTTAGATTTAACTAGTCAATTGTCTTATTTTTCTGTGAGGCTATAACTTAGTCACTTTAGGGTGTATTTGCAAGTGTTTTGAATCTTATTGAAATAGAACTTTAGTTTTTTAGAGAGTGTTCTCCCAACTCAGGGATTAGCTTCTCTTGTTAGGCCATGGACTTGGCTTAATATCCAACCCGCTGCATCAAGTTAACATTATTTGATAAGAATGAATTTTCTCACCCTTGTTGGATTAGCATATGTTCCTTTCTTTCATATAGTATTTTCAATTTTGCAGTGTTCTTTTGCTCGGTATATGTCTGGCCAGGGGTTCGATACATGGATTCTTGAAGTTCGAGGTGCAGGATTGAGCTTGCAGGAACCAGATTTGAAAGAAATAGAACATTCAGCTAAAGTTAAATCTGACAAAATGGAAGCAGCCTCTGAGGGAAAAATTAATGGAAATTTACATGTGGCAGAAGAGTCAACAAAAATTTTAAATGACCTTGCAAAATCAGATAGCTGCACCAATGGGAAAGAATCTGACTTTTCTATGGTTGAAGAAGAAGATTTCATTGGAATAACAACAATTTGGGATGAGTCAAGTGTAGTTTCAGAGTTAACAGAAACTTTTATGCGTCTGTCAGAACGGCTATCTGGCTTTCTAAGTGAAGGTCAATCAAGGATTATGTCTGCCAAACTATTTGATCAAATTTCAAAACTCTTAGTTGATTCCCAATTATCTGAACGTTTTAATGAGGTGAGGGGAAGGCTTTCGAATTTGTTGGAAACAGGGCAGACCTCAGTCATTGCTGGCCAGATCAGGGATTTGAGTCAAAGGCTTGTAGAAATTATTGAAGACGGTCAACGATCTGTTTCACCTCCATTGTTCAATTTGCAAGAACGGTTTACTTCAACAATTGATGATTTTCAGAAACAACTGGATTTAATAGTAAAGTATGACTGGGACTTTGATCATTACCTGCTGGAGGACTTACCTGTTGCGGTGAGATGACATTTTATCTTGTTGAAATGGCCATATCTACAGTCAGTCAGCCACTAGTAGTGGATAGTTTCTGAACTGAACTTGAACTTTTTAGATCTCACAGATTTCATCTTAGATTTAATTAAATTTTAAATAGGAAGTTGCTCTATAGTCGCTAAGAATTGAAATTTGTTGACTTCCATTTGCAGATTGATTACATCAGGGCTATAAGCAAGCCAAAGGATGGTAAATTGCTTGCTATTGGGCACTCAATGGGTGGTATCTTGCTTTATGCAGAACTTTCTCGTTGTGGTAAGTTTGTGTACTTTCATGTTTCTGTGACTAAATGTTATATTTACGCATCCCTTGTTTTTTCCCCCAAAAGTTATTGTGCTTTATCTTTTATTTTATGGAAATATAGCAGCTTTTCCTCTCCCGTCTCTCTCAGTCTATCTAACAAGCACACTGCGCACTCTAAGCTCTCTTTGGTTTTCGGCCCTTTTTAGTTGGTTATCCTTCTATGTTTTCCATTAATTACAACTCTGAATAATTTTCATACAAGCCTACCCTGCATGTTTTGAAAGACTATAATTGTTGGCCAAGAAACATTATCTCTATCATACTTAAGATCCTAGCATGTGTATAATATAGATTAGATGTTCAAGTCCTATGAAGCTGAAAATGGAAGTGCCATTGATCACTCGACAGATGGAACGATTGAAAAGAATTGGTATAGCTATTTGTAGCATTTTAATGGTTACAGAAGAAAAGAAATACTGGAACTTCTTCAAAGAAAGCAATGAAACCTGAGAGAAGGTCATAACATGGCAGTATTATATCCCCATTAATGATGAAGGTATTGATCCATTGAAGGCCTATAAAGAATAAAGCTTCGTTATTCTGTCAAATTTTTTTCTTAACAATTTTGACTCTTTGGGGTGGTGTTTGCTTTACATGCTTGTTGCTTTTCTTGCATATAATGAGGAATGAGCTCAGGATGACTGCTTCTCTTATATGCATTATTGAAATTGGCACTATTAAAGTATTTTGTGGTGTTTATTTCTGAAATTTTTAGACTTCTAGTTGTATAACTTAGGTTTTAGTGGTCAGTTAGCTGTAAGTTTTTATAATTTTGTTGTTGTAAGATATGCAATTTTATTATCATTTGTATTCTTTGTTAGCATTTGCTAGGTTATTCCTATCCTTTAATGATCTTAAATACAATGAAGTCTCACTTTTTGTTTCTAAAAAAATAATCTTTAAGAATGAATAATTTCTTATGCATCTGTTCTGTTATAAGGTTTTGAAGGACGAGACCCCAGATTGGCTGCTATTGTTACTTTGGCATCATCCCTGGACTATACTTCTTCAAAATCAGCCCTGAAATTGCTTTTGCCACTTGTGAGTGAAGCAAGTTCAAATGTTTTCAACTGAGAAATTAGCAAACGTCTTTGCCCAGAAATTTTTATTGTTAGCAAATATCTTTGAGTGCGTCTTTATTATTGTCACTTCAATACTTTCAACAAGTCATAAGTTTCTTGATTATGCATTAATATTACTGTACTTGCCTTACAGGCAGATCCTGCACAAGCGCTTAATGTTCCAGTTGTTCCGTTAGGAGCTCTGCTATCAGCTTCATATCCTCTATCATCTCGCCCTCCTTATGTCTTTTCTTGGCTGAATAGTCTTATTTCGGCAGAAGATATGATGCATCCTGAAATGTTAAAAAAACTCGTCTTGAACAACTTCTGTAAGTGTTCCTTCTTTAGCTTTTCTCCTTAGTCAGACTCTATTAGCTTTTAGTCAAGAGAACTAGTCACGTCTATGATATATGATATCACATGCATGAGGTTTCTTAGTTTATCTTCTAGTAGATTAGCAAGGATGCTTTAATGGTTGCTTGTGTTGTATGGTATAGCTTACAAGTTACAACTTATCTCTTTCAACTGGTCTATCAAGGGGAAGCGAGCCGTTCCACTCATGGTTATACTAGGATAAATTACACATGGTCCTTGTGGTTTCAATTTGGGATCTATTTATTCCCTAAGGTTTGTGAAATAGTTTTTAATAGCTCTTGAGCTTAGTTGATCGTTAGGTCAAGATGATGGGCCAATTAAGTTGCTAATTACATTATGTTGGGCTTAGCTTGTACGTCAGAGTCCATTGGAGAAGGAGGATTAAAAGGATGAGAGAAGTCAGAGAAGTGGGAAGGAGATGGAGGAAAGTGAAGGATAGCCAGCTCAGCAGTCCAATCAGCAAAGTTTGCCACTACAATTGACACGGTTTGTTAGCTTAATCCTATCAGCAATCTAATCATCAAATCGACTTTCCATTAGGTCAGCTGTCATCAATTGAATTCAAGGACTAATCAGAACAATTTTTTCTTGAGTCACATATTCGTTTAGGGAGTATTTATTTTTCATTTCTAATGAGAAACCAATTTCACCCATTTTTTAAGAGAGAAATGAAGATATTTCATTGATGAATGATTATGGTTGATAAATGAAGCGACCACCATTGGTGGATTACAAGAAGATAAACCAATTTCATTTCATTGATACAATGGAATTACAAGATGGGGAGCGTAACTCCAAAAACCCATGCGAAGGTTAGAAAGGGTTTTCCAGTTATCACATGGAAAAGATAAGCTGTAAGAACTGAAGAGGCTTAAAATTTACTCCAATAGAAACTAAAAATTAGGTGATTGAAGAATTTCCCATGGGACTTGGACTGCTTGTTGAAGACTTATCCTCTCAAACCATAGAATGCACATCTGCTGCAACCCTACCAAGATTAAGTTAAGCCGAAGATTCCTTCTCCATAAAAAACAGATGCCCTTCAAGGTACACAGAGAGTAGGCTTCTCGCTTCTGGAGCTGTTCAATTGAAGAATTGCAGAAGGTGATCCCTAAAGATGAGATGCAGAAGTACAGTTTTTTTGGAAGAGATGGTCCTTAGTAGTTTAAGCATCCTTTTCACAAAGGGAGGGCCAACCAGGTGATAGAGCTGCGAAGGGGCTTCTTTGCTCAATGACATTATTGGTGTCGGGTGTTGGTGCTGCCATGGCAGAGTTCCCATAGGAGCAATCTGATCTTCTTTGGGAATTTTTATAGTTGTTTTTCCAAATCATATGGGAGATGGAAGTCTTGTTGGGTTTACCTTTGTCCACCTTTTTTTCTTCTGAAAAAAGAAGGGGGGAGCGGCAAGTGAAGGACCAAAATTGTTGGCTAGCCAAAACCACCTTTCATATCGAGCATTTAAAGGGAGATGGTGAAAATGAATTTCCTTGAAAACAAAATTAAGTATGATCCGATGGTTATTTCATGAGAATTGTAGTGGTCATGCAAGCTAGCCTAGAAATAGATATAAAAGAACAGGTACTGCGAGGAGGGACAGGTAGTTAGGATTTTTGTATCTTATAAGAAAATTTCGTGGAATTGTATGGTGTCAACTGCCAAGTAAAATAGTCATCCACTGTTCAAGGTCGGGAGATTTGGAGTGAAGGCTCCTGGCCCGTTTAATTAAAATGACCAACCACTTCCACCTCTCTATCAGTAAGATTTCCCATCAAATTATCTCCCCATGCTTCCAGTCGTAGACCTCATCCCAGCAAAGCCTGAAACTGCTACAATTGTTCCAGGACAAAGTAAACACGCTGAGGAACAGGACATACAGACAGGAGTATCTACGAAATAGATTTGGAAGTAAAAATTTTCTGATATAGCTATTGTTGTTTGGGGATGTCGTTGTAAGAGTCTTGCCGATACTCTCATCGAGGATTGAACATGGACTAAGATAATGGAAGTCAATTTTTTAGGAATTTATTCAGAGGTCGAGAATTTAGTTCACTTGAGAAGCAACCAGTCTGGACAATAACTCCCATCTCCCTACTATTGTTATTATTATTTTCTCATGCTCATAATATAATTAGCAAGTCACATAGCTCAAGTTCAACAATGAATGCAGGCACCATTCCCGCTAAACTCATCTTACAACTTACTACTGCTTTTCGAGAGGGTGGTTTACGAGACAGAAATAATACTTTTTTTTACAAGGACCATCTTCATAAATGCCCCGTCCCAGTCTTAGCGCTGGCTGGAGACCAGGATCTAATCTGTCCCCCTGTAGCTGTAGAAGGTACACTCACTGTGTGTCTGCGCCGATGTGGAATATATTTTCCTTTTCTTCATAATTATATGGTCTCTTCTCTTCCATCTTGCTTCTGATCATTTCAATTAAGCAGAAACTGCAAAGCTTATTCCGAAGCACCTCGTTTCCTATAAATGTTTTGGAGAACCAGGAGGTCCACATTATGCACATTATGATTTAGTTGGAGGACGGCTGGTACTATCTTCTTTCCCTTCCTTCCATTTAATCTCTGGAATTCAATAGCGAATTCAAGTTATATTTAACGAGAAATTCTTTCTTTTGTCGTCTAAATCTAATCTATTTGATATTGCCATTATTCACTTCCAGGCGGTGGAACAGGTATACCCATGTATCATCGAATTTATTACCCAGCATGATGCAATTTGATTATCCAGATACCCACCAATCAGATTTTCTTTTTGCTTTAATTTGTTCAAACGTGTATCCTGGTTTCAAGTCGATGTTGGTTACCGTTCCTGCATGGCTGGAGATCTCACATAAACGAAAATTGTAGATTATGTGCAGACTGCAGAGAGGGTTTTGAAGATTTTGAGGACTCCTTTTTCATGCAAGCTTCACTAACCGATGCTGAATCCCTGTCTCTTTATTCTGTTTTTAACGAGAATGATTGATTAAAGGAAAAGGTGAAGATAATCAAGGTACCAGTTCCGGATCACACAAAATTGATGTGTAGAATAGAGCTTGAAATGTTTATTGTAATTTATATATAGGTATGTTGTTTTGTACTTTATGTAATATATCATTTATTTCTTAAAGAAACTTGGTACTTCTCTGTTCAGTCTTTACACCTCACAAGAATTTTTAATTGGCTCAAGCCATGATAACCATGAGGGTTATATGAACCAAATGTTAAAGTCCGGTTTGATATAGGCCATTATGGAAAATAAAAGTTCTTCATTTTAAAGTATTCTATTAGAAACTACGTTCTAGTAAGGGTAGTTCCTCTTAGAAAGGAGGTAACAATGACCAAAGTGAAGAGCTCAAACCACATAAAAATTCTTCCGTCTTTCCGTGGCCACGTGAGCCAAGCTCGGCCGGTAATCACTTAAGCACTTACTTCACTTAAGCTGGCCATTTTATTTTACTTTATTTTATTTATTTTTTCTTCTTATTAGGAGTGTTCAAATGATCCCACAATCTAGAACAATTTGGACTATCTAAACTAAATTATAAAGGTTGAGTTAGGTCTCCGGTTGAATTATTATTATTATTATTATATAAAAATTTTATTTTGTTGTTGCGGCACAACCTTCAACATTGCCCGGTTGAATTATTATTATTATTATTATTATTATTATTATATAAAAATTTTATTTTGTTGTTGCGGCACAACCTTCAACATTGCCCACGGCCCTTCAACATTTCTCCCTCTCTCTCGTCTCAGTTGCTTATTCCCTCTCTTTCATTATTATATAAAATGTGATTTGTTTCCTTCCTCTACTTTTATTAGCGTCTTAGTCCTTCATTTGCTTTCTCAGTTTCGTCTCTTCTCACTATTGTGGTTTACCTCCTTCGCATCTCCCTCATTGTTGTTTCCCTCTTCTCTCTCTTCTCCCTCGATCTTCGTCGTCTGCATCGTCTTCCTCAACTCTGGCTGTCCAATGTTGATTCATTTTTTATAGTGAGTCGAGTTCAAACATCAAAACTTAATGTTTATTTCATTGTCTTTCTCAATCTTTTTCTCATTTTTTAAAAAGAAAAAATGAGTTCTCTAATTTTTACAACCCGACAACCAATCCAACCCGAAATGAGTTGGGTTGGGTTGGAGACCCTATTCAGGTCATTCGGGTAGTCAATTCGGAATTTCAGGTTAGTCCAAATAATCCTTCCAACTCAACCCAATTTGTGTAGTCCAAATAATCCTTCCAATTCAACAGAATTTGTGTACATGAAGTATATGATTTTGCTGAATAGGAAGTATATGACTTGAAAATATCAAATAGGTGACCAAATTTTTATTTGATTTATACAAATTACATTAAGGGCTTGTTTGACCTCTTATTTTCAAGAATGAACTCACTTACTCCATGTTTTGTATTTAGTTACTCGATCAATGTAAAATAGTAAAGTTTTTATTTTCTGTGATTAACATGGTAGGGGTGCAACAAAAAATCAAAGAATCCAAAAGAACCAAAACCAATCTATTGGTTTGGTTCCATTTTCTAGTTATAACTCAGTTTGCATTTATTGAGAATTGCAAATTTTGGGCGTCGGGCTTCTTTTATTATTTTTTTGAAACAAACATGTATGTCATTAACAATGAATGAGGCATATTAGTGGGACTACAACCCATCTCCAACATTAGGAACATTAGGGATAGCTCACCCTGTAAGGCTATGAGCTGGGAGTGAAATTGGGATAAAAATTCCAATTTATTGTTCGATAAACTCTTCACATCTATAACAAAGACTGGATTAAATGAACCTTAGGTCATCTACTATCTTACAAATAATTTACTTTACCAGGCATGATTACAAAATTTGGATTCTGTTTTTAGATTCACTGATTCAGTAAATATGTGTTTGACACACAATGTAGATTTTGTTTCTTAAAATTCTTTTTAGATTCTGTGATTCAAATAGTTCAAATTATGGAAACAACATTTGTGTGCTTTTATTGTATCCATATTCTGAATTTTAAATTTTAAAAGGCATAATTATATTAAATAAAGTTAAAATATTTAGGAATACAATATCTCATATTATAAACTCAATTGACTTTTTAGAAAATATAATATGCAAAAAGAAGATTGCAGTGCCTTAATAACCTAAGCAGATGTCACATGTAATATTACAAAATAATAATTATATGATTACTTTTAACTTCTATTCTATTCATAAATAGTTTATTGACAGAGATTATAATTAGTTTTATGATTTATAAATGTCTATAGTACCAAATACATTTTAAGTCATAGTTTAAATTATACTACAATTTTTGAATTGACAAATGTTAATTTAAGCCGCAAACTAATAATAGTGTCAATTTAAATTTTGAACTACGGGGTATCAATTCAATTTAAACTTCTTTTATAAGTATATAAATTTAAACTCTTAACTTCCGTTACAAGTATATCAATTTAAACTTTTGTAAGTATATCCAAATAAAACACATAATGGAGGGTTCAAATTGATACATTTATGAAAGTTCAAGGTTTAAATTGATACATTTATAAGTTTAGTGTTTTAGTTGATACAATTATTAGTTTGGGGGTTAAATTGATACTATTACGAAAGTTTAGGGTTTAGATTGATACAATTTTAAAAGTTTAGAGTATAAATTGATATTTGCTTAAAGATAAAATACAACTGTTTTAATTAAATCTCTTGTTTTCAAATTCTTCGTTAGAGAGGTTTAAAACGTTTTGTTCTAATTATGAGAAAGTTCTGACCAAAATAACTAAATAGGTAACACAATAAGTCATGCAAGATGGTATACTCAATATTGTATGTGAGAATTAGTGTGTCAATGCATACACAAAAAACTATTGACTAAGGTTCAAACTTCAAACACAATTAAATTGTCATTTTTTTTTTGTTACATATAGATATATTAGCGAATCAAAAAACTTTATATTAAAAGAAAATAAATTAGTCATAAGAAAAAAAAAAAAAATTAGTGTTTTAGGTTTAAAATTCAAACACAATTAAATTGTCATTTTTTTTTTTGTTACATATAGATATATTAGCGAATCAAAAAACTTTATATTAAAAGAAAATAAATTAGTCATAAGAAAAAAAAAAAAAAAAAAAAAAAAACTGAGAAATTACTCTCATTTTTGCGACCTTCTTTTATGATTTGTTTGAAATCTCATGGTTTTGAGAGATTTATCATAATAAATTTCGAATGAATTTCGTTGTTTGTTACAAAAAGAATGAGTTTAATTTTCGAAGTGATTTCAGATCCTATTCTTACTTAATAAAAACTTTCTTGACCCAAATGTTCGTATTTAACAGGATTTCATAAACAAAAGTAAATTATTTAATTGTCCTTGTCATATTCTAATTTTCAATTAAGACAATATAATTAAAAGTTTCAATTTTTTTTTTTTTTCATTACTATCCAAACACAACATTTTAGATATATGCATTTGAAATATTTCTAGTTTCAAACAAAATAATTAATTTGAAATTATTTCTCGAATTTCAAATAATAGGATTTAATTTTTTCTTTTTTTTTTTTTAGTTAGAGTCCTAGAGATCTGTTTGTTGAAAACTGAATATGATTAAAATGAGAAAGAAAAACAGAAAACAAAAAAGAAAAAAGAAAACAAAAGATGAATTTATGTGATATAGTTGAGATTACAGTGAAGTCTGATATGCATTTCAATCATGAAACTCCAAATAATAAATGCCAAAACACAATTTTTTTTCTTTTTGACACTTCTGTAAACACAGTGCCCACTTTTCAGAAAGAAATAACAATAAATGGAATTCCTCCAAAACTAAGGCAGATGGGAAAACAGGATAGGTTGAAAATGAATCAAATTTCAAAACTATGTTCCAATTTTGAGAAAGGGACAGTTAGGAGAAAAAGAAAAATGAAACACTCCAAAATTGAAATGATAATAATAATAATTAATTAATTAATATTATATAATTTGCATTAGAAATGGAGAGAATAAAGCTGAGGAAGAAGAGAACAGAAAAGGGTTTTTGTTTGGGAGTTGAAAAATGGACAAAGT
The DNA here is from genome assembly GCA_031780015.1 of Citrullus colocynthis. Classification (NCBI taxonomy): domain Eukaryota; kingdom Viridiplantae; phylum Streptophyta; class Magnoliopsida; order Cucurbitales; family Cucurbitaceae; genus Citrullus; species Citrullus colocynthis. Next base: position 1,641,246 of record QLSR01000062.1, on the reverse strand, counting down.
TGAGCTGTGTGGTTTGGTTGGCATCTCAAAAGAAGTGTCATTTCACACATTCAAATTAATACTTCAACACTTAAATACAAAACAAACAAAATGGTTAAAATACCATCATATTCATCCCTCTATTTGCAATTTGCTCTATTTTAGTCTCGGTGTTTTCAATAAATCTTAAATTTAGTCTCTCAAAGTTAATTTTTATCGATATTATTACATAATCATACTAATTTTAATGTAAACATAGTGAATATGTTAAAATGCTAATAAAAAATAAAAAGTAATGAGAAAATCCACAATAAGCAAGTAGTAGAGACTAAATTTAAAATTTATTGGTAATACAGAGACTAAAATTGAACAAACTTCAAAATATAGTAACCAAAATGGTACTTTAACCAAATAAAAACTTTACACATCTATCCTTCATATTCTTCTATTTTCTTTTGCTTTCTTTACTCTCTCAATGTTTTTTTAGTTGGTAAAATACTTTAAAATTTATTTAATTTTAGTTTCTCCATGTATTCTCTTGCAATGGAAAATGTTATTGCGATTATTTAATCAATTTTTTAAAAAATAATAATAACTATAATTGACTAAATTTAGGATTAATTAAAGTACTGTGATTAAAGTTGAGTAATTAAAACTATACAAACTAAATTGAACAAGTTTCAATGTATATGGGCGAAAATGATATTTTTAATGTTTTTTTGTATTTTGTTTTACTTTCCTCTTAGGGTTGTCTTCAAATACAACAAATGAGATAAAATATTTACAAATATAGTAAAATATCACTATCTATCAATGATAGACATTAATAGAAATCTTTCAATGTAAGTGCATTGATAAATGTCTACCAGTGTAGACCACTGTCTATCACTTATAGATAGGGATATTTTGTTATATTTAAAAAATATTTTCATTATTACTATTAGTGAAGAGGAAAAAATCATTTGATTTCGGTCTTGTTGTCATGTGGGGGTTTCAAAATGTTACCATTTTATTTTTGAGTTTCTAGTTTTTTTTTATTTGGTATTTAAGTTTTAAAATGTTACATTTTTACTTTTTGAGTTTTTTGTTTTCTTTTCATTTGGTCGCTAGACTTCAAGGATTATACTTTTAATCTTAACTTTCACTAATTACTCACTTTCAGTTTTGAGTGTCAAAATCCATTAATTAATTAAAAAGTTTCACAATATAATCATTTAATATAAATTGATGGAAAGTTGCCAAAGACTAGTGTGATTATTATTAAAATTTAGAGATAAAAATGTAAAATATTAAAATATATATACTAAATAAAAGCTAAACTCAAAAGTTCTAAAAAAAAAATGTAACATTTTGAAACCTTGGGGCCAAATGAAAATCAAAATAAAAATAGAAATTGGAGGATACAAATATAGAATTTAACTAAATGAAAATTGAACACAAAACTTAGGACCAAGATAGTGTCTTGTTTTCGTCTAAATATTCAAAATGAGGAAAGACTTGATTGATTTAAAATCTTCAGTTTGATTCTTTAAAATTCTTTAAAACTTGATTCTTGAGGGTTTTGATACAACAAATTTCATTATCACTCAAGAAAGTGTATTATATACACACACAGATATATCCCTTTACAAGTTCATGAGATTGATGTAATGTTTAGTATAATAACCCTTGAATTCTTGGTACGATTAGCTTAAAACATTTTAATGTATCCTTGTAGTATTACTTCCATTACTACACGAATCTAGAAAGAGAAAAGTTAGAATAACAGTAAAGTAAGATGGAGCAAATAATAAAGGAATAACTTTTTGGATTATGAAAAAAAACAACAACAACAATAATAATAAAGAAAAAGAAAACCCAAGAAGGATTCCATAGGTCTGCAAAAAGAGCAAAAGAGAAGAAGACAGCTTCTTCCCACCATAATCTAAACATTATTAATTAAATCTATAAAACAGCATGCTCTTGGGGCAGACCAGACCCTCCTTCAAAATCACAGCTAACAAGAAGAATCTTGCAAACATCAAAATAAAGTCATTACAATCTCTTATCATATCTTAATCAATACATAAACTTCCATCACTTTTCCTCCCTCTTTCCTTCGTCCTGTGGATTTTTAATTCTTCGACGTTGGTGAAATCGATAGCCTTTCGAGGGCGTCGGAGATGTGCCTCATGGTAGGTCTCCTTTCAGGGCTTCCATGAACACAAGACATAGCAATTTTGAGTACAGAGATGAACTCTTCTTCTTTATCTGCATCTTGAACTAGATATGGATCTATGACTTCTGAAAGAGGCTTTTGTTCTTCAATGCAGAGTTGAATCCAATGGACAAGATCCATTTCAGAGGAAGAACTCACTTGGATTACTGGGAATCTTCCAGTGATCATTTCAAGTAAGATCACACCATAAGAGTAAACATCCCATTTTTGGGATGGTTTTAAGACTCTGAGTGATTCAGGGGCTTGATAACAAGTTCCTGTGTTGGAAGATGAACTGCAAATGATCTCGGATGTTCTGGTTTTTGGTTGTTTTGGATCTAACGGTTTCTCAGACGCCACTCGACTTGATTGTAAGGTTGGGGTTCCTCCTGCAATATTCGCAAGTCGAGCAAGGCCAAAGTCAGAAATTTTGGCTTCCATTTTCTGACTGAGCAGTATGTTGTTGGGTTTCAAATCTCCATGGACATACTTCTTGGGGCTGAATTCATGGAGATAAACAATTCCTTTAGCAATTCCTTCCATGATCTTTAACCTCGCAGACCAGGATAATGGCGTGAAAGATACCATTCCTGGCTTTCCTGTTGATATCGTAATAATGGAACAAACAAGTATATTAAGTAAAGGAATTAGACAAAGATATCATGAGTACTAAATGAAGCTTCATTTACAATTTTTGTGCACAAAAGAGTTGTGAAATTGTACCATGAATGGCAATGGCAAGGTTTCCATTGGGTATGAAATCATAAATGAGCAGCTTCTCATCAACAGACCAGTAATAGGCTCTAAGAGTGACAAGATTAGGATGCCTTAGCTTTGCTATTGCTTCTACTTCTGTTTGAAATTCTTTGAATCTTTGCGAACCGCCTTCCCCCAATCGTCGCACAGCCAACGTAACTCCATCTTCAAGCACCACTTTGTACACTATACCAATCCCACTTTTGCCAATAACAAAGGCTGATGCCTTGAGAAGTTCATCAAGATCAAATGCGACTTGTGCATCCAATGGCACAAGATCATACTGCTCCACATTCTGTGAAAACGACTCAGATTCATCCTTCCTGAAGCATAAACACTCATTTCTTCCTTTCCCCTTATTGGAACCATGCCCGATCTCGTCTTTGCTCCTTGGACTACAAGCTCTAGAATAACAATATGAGAACAATAACCCAACTAAACATATGCCAATCACATCACCAAGTACTATTGCAATAACAGCACTCTTACTTAATCCCCTGGTTTTCTCAGCATTGTCACCAGAAATCCCCCGCGAATGATCATCCGGGAGAAACGGAAGCAAGGACGGTGAGCTTGCACTTAGAGTTCCTGAAGAACATGTGTTCTTCAATGGGGAACCACAGAGCCCAGGGTTACCAATAAAAGCAGTGGGTCCTCTGTTCATCAGAGCACCATTTTGGGGTATTGGACCACTCAAATTGTTATGGCTAAGATCAATGTAAACCTTTTCAGGTAGGTTTCCAAGGCTCGCTGGAATTGAACCAGAAAAAAAATTATGAGACAAGTCAACAGTGCCCTGTAAGCTAGACAAATTCCCCAAATCACTAGGAAGGGAACCATCAAAGGAGTTAAATGAAAGATCCAGTTTCTCCAAAGAATTAAAACTAGTTCCAAACCCATGTGGCAGTGAACCAGTGAAGTTATTCTGACTAACATCAAGGGTTTTAAGTCTCTTGCATTGTATAATTGAAGTGGGTAATGACCCATTGAAGAAATTTTGAGACAAATCCAAAGTTTGAAGGTATATAAGCTTCCCAATCCCATTTGGAACAGACCCAGAAAAGGAATTCCCATAAAGAACCAAGCTCTGAAGGGCTTGAGCTGAGAAGAGCTGAAAAGGCAAGGTCCCATAAAGCCTATTGTTCCTTAAATTCAAATGGCGAAGCCCAGAGAGAGCCCCAAGAGCAGAAGGAAGAAATCCGTACAAATTCCTCTTAGGAATGGTAACAGAAACAACAATTTCCTTTACACAACCAATTCCATTCCAAGAACAAGGGGTTTCATCAGAAGAATCCCAATTGCTGAAAGCCCCATCTGGGTCTACAGTAATGGACTGCTTAAGTGACAAAAGCACAAACCCTTCATCATTCAAAGAACTCACAAGAAGAAGACAATCAGAACAACACAAAAGAATGAGAAACAGACCCACAAGAAGCATTTCCAAAGAACTAAAAAAAGAAGGAAAAAAAAAAAGAAAAAGAAAAAACTTACAAATTACTTTTTTTGCTTCTAACAGAGAGCTTTGGGAAAGACAATGGGATAAAGAATTTGAAAGGGAGTGTGAAGGGGTAAGGTTGTAATGTAAAGGGTGGAGAGGAGAAAGAAAGAATTGTTATTTCATTTTTTTCCATTTGTGATTTTGATTTGTAACAGAAAAAGGTTGAGTAATGGAATATGGAACCATGCAATGTTGCAGTCTCCATTTTTTTATCGCGACATTTTGCAGAAAACCATTCGACAAGCAGCCTGTTGAGTGAGGAGAAGAGATAAAAGAACGGTTCACATCAAATTTTCCTAACATAGTTTTTTATCAAACCATAATGAAATTTTATTGATTGATGAATGGTAGAAAGTCTAAATCATAAATGTCATTAAATTATTTTTTATCGTATTTACATAGAATTATAAATTTGTCACAATTTATTATTACTGTTATCATTATTGATACTATGTGACTCTAATCATAACGATAAAGGTAAAGATAACAATAAATGAGGCGAATTCACATTTTTCATACTATTACATTAACAATATTTGTAACGGTAACGATAAACGTAATGAATCCCACATAATTTTCAGCCACAAATAGATTCCGTTTTCTTTATTACAGATTTGGAGGATGCATCACAATTTATCACGATTACGAAATACAGATAAACAACAACAAACATAATTTATTATAACCCACATACTATAATAATGATTGGTTATAATAACCAACTAAGCGTTCCAAACAACTCATTTAAGTTTGTCTATGCTAACTCTAATTAAACTTGTTGCATTTGTATTTGTATTTTTTGTATTTTTCAGGTTTAGGGTGAAAGAAAGGGTGTGAGTAATACAAAGTTTTGAGAGAGTGCTTATGATTTCTTTTTGGTAGGTAATAGTTTCTTTTTTTTTTTTTCCTGATTTTGAAGTTTTCCACCTAAATTCTCGTGTGTTCTAATTTTGTTATTTTCTTATAATTTTTAAACGTATTTTTTTTATTCATTCCTAAGTAGATGTGAGAGGGTTTTTCTGACATTTGAATCATATATAATTTAACATTAAATATATACATATATGGAAAATTTATTGGGGGTATTAATCATTTACATTTGATTTTCCCTCAAAGTGGTATAAGTACTATTATGATTTGGAGTTTTATCTTTTGTATAAGTTTTCAAACTCCTAGAAAAGGAACACAATTGTTGTTGAGAAACAAAGAGATGGTCCCAAAATTCTTGGGAGAAGAAAATTGATAAGTGAGAAAGCCAATGCAACACATAGAATTAATAGGTAACATTATCATCCTCTGTTGCTTATTAATCATAATTAATGATTACTGTCACCAAACAAATACCACACTCATACTTCAAACCTAACTCATTCAACCCTATAGCCACAACTTTACATTAATTAAATTAACCTTAATCTCATTTTAAATTTTATCAAACAAAGCTTTGTTCTTTTTTTATCTTCTTCTTAAATAAATTATCTTCCTCCTTTTATATTTAGGGTTAAGCTTAGTTTGAAATTATTTTAAATTTTTAAACAATTTTAATATAAAAAATTACGACATAAAAATTTGTTTTTTAAGAATCTATTTTAAAGTTGATGTAAGTGTTAAAATCTTTCCACTCTATCTAATGCAACATAATGCAACTGGTTTAAGTCTTTCTGTCTTTGTATGATATAATTGTAAAAAATATATATAGAGAGAGAGAGAAAAACATCAAATTATTTACATATATAAAAAAATTTTACTCTCTATCAGCAATAGACTTCTATCACGGTCTATTACTGATATACAGTGAAATTTTTCTGTATTCTGTAAATAGTCGAACTCATTTTGCTATATTTGAAAAAAAATATATATATATGTTTTCAAATATAACAAAATGAACAAAACTATTTATAAATATAACAAAATGTCAAGTCTATCACTGATAGTCTACTATCATCTATCACTAATATGTTTAGGTCGATTGTTTAAATGTCTATTAGTGATATGTTTAGATATCTGTTCGTATCTATAGTTATCTATAATTGATAGACAATAATATTTTGCTATATTTGTAAATAGTTCTAACATATTTGTAATTACTTTTCCTAAAATAACAGAGATTAAATTAGAGAAAAAAAAAAACATTCAAATACAACTAAAATGTTATTTATCTAAATCGATTTAACTCCCTTGAATTTCTTAAATTCTTTAGTTTTGAGTGGAAATTAAAATGTGTTTAAGGTTGAGTGTTTGAGGTAATTTTGGTTTCCAATCATTATAATTAAAATATGTTTGGCGGTTACGTGTAATATTTATTTTTCTATCTAAATGTATATTCTAAAAGTAAAAATATATTTATTTCTCAAAAAAGAAAAAAAAATTAGTAAAAACTATATTTTTAATTAATCTCGCGATACGATAAAACGAGCGGAAATGCGATAAATTGTCACGTGAAGAAAGTAGCCGTTTGTCATTGGCGATGGATGGGGCCTGGGGGAGCGGCAAATAAGCAAATTTAGAAGGGGTTAAATACAAATGAAGGAACTTTTGAAGGACTGATTTGTAAAGTAGGGAACAAAGCAGGTAGACTAGCTGAGAGAGCCTGAGAGAGCGGGGACAGGGGTTAAATCTAATCCTCCTTTTTCCTTTGCACAACAAAATAATACGACTAAGATTAAAATATTGTTTTTTTTTTAATATATATTTTGAAATTTGTTTAATTTTAATTTTTATATCTTCAAATATCTAAATTTAGTTTATGTAGTCTAAGTAAATTTTAAATTTAGTTACTTGAAGTAAATTTTGATCAAAATTAATTAAATCATCACAATAATTTTCATGTGGAGAAACACAATATGTGAATATGTTTTCAAAATTTATACTGAAATTGCTAATAAAAAAATAAAAAAATTGATAATAAACTAGTAGTAGGGACTAAATTTAAGAACTATTGAAAGTATGAAGACTGAAATTGAACAAATTTCAAAGTACAGGACCAAAATAATATTTAAACCTAATAACAACAATAATAATAATTTTAAAATATATTTTTTAAAATGTCATATGACAATTTTTTAATGGACCGTCTATGTCTAGACTGCACAAACATATATATGTGTGTATATAATTCAAATGTTGTCTAAATTTGATTTGTAATATCATGTCGCACTTAAGTCATTCACCTTATCAATTCATATCCAATCTAGTTATATTATTATGTAAATGTCGTGTTGTAAAATATTAAAGTGAAGTTAAATGCATGTTTGACAAAATTTATATATTACAAAATTCTAATGTTCCAAATGAACGAAAAATTAAAATAAGATATAAATATACATAATGAAATTTAAAAACAATATAAAATCTAACTATTGAAAAAGTTAAGTTTTAAAATTAAAATATAAAAGTATCATAATATAAAAATGTAACCATTCGGAATTTTAAAATTTAAAATTTAAATAATATACAAGTATACAAATTATATTGTATAATTAAGAAATAAATATACAACGCCAAATTGAGCCTAGCTCAATTAGCATACGTGTGTAATCACGAGATCTATCACTCCAATCTTCCTACCCCTACTTGTACTAAAAGATAAATAAATACTCATTAACTCTATCCACTAGAATTGAATGAGAGAAATTTTAAAACGATAACTTGTAAAAATTTTATTTAATTATTTTTATATATTGAATTAGAGATAAACAACTCAATTTCAATTTATATTATGAAAATTTTCTTTCCAAAGTGTTAAAATTTTATTTTTAGGAGTTGTTAGAGAATAAAGAATCCAAACAAAATCATGAAATAAGAAAAAATAAAAGTAAATATGTATGTACATATAATTGTATCATAAGTGTGTATATATTATTTTTTAAATGAACAATAAGTTCAAGTTGGTTTGAGTTATTTTAGGTTATTTTAGGTAAACCTATGAACCAACTCAACCATAAATTTTTTTATTTATTTGAACTCAACCCAACTTGGGTTGATCGGTTTTTTTGGGTCATCAAGTTTTTGAACACCCATAAAACTCATGAATCCCCATGTAAAAAGTGGTTGTAAGCCATGAATTCTACTCGAGATTCATAAATTCCAACTTTGGTTTAAATTCATGAAATTCTACCAAAATTTGACTAAAAATTGACGAATTATGGTATGGAAAATTAAAGTGGATCTAACATAGAATACAAATGTCAAGCGTGATGTTGTAACATGATAACAATAACTTAATATCAACAATAACAACAAAGATTAGAGAGACACTGAAAATTGATAACTCAATTCGGTGCAATATCGCCTATGTATGTGGGGTCGTGTGTCTGATGGAAAGAAACTACACTATATAAAGAATTTAGCAATTACAACGAAATACCTATTTGATAGACTCCTTCTTTTGTAACTTAAATACAATTCACTCTCCAGTTTCACCTTAGGCTCCCTCTAAGTTTGGGTATTCCCTTCACTTCTACTCATAGAGCTTCCCCTAAGCTTTTATTGAGATCCCTTTAATAGTCTTCAAAAACTCATCTCGAGTTATTTGATTGAGATCCACTCAATATAGCATATTTAAACTCCCGTTAAGTGTGAGATCCACTCACCTCCATAAACAAGCTTTTCCCAAGCTTTGATTGAGTTCTTACTTACTCCCTATGTGATTTACTATGCTCATAGCAATCCAAGCTAGTCTAATTGACTATTGGAACAAACCCTCAACAGGGACATACAATGTTTTTTAATCATAGTAACATAAAAGTTGTGGTTTAGACAATCCTTAAACTCAAAACTCTCAATGCACACACTTTTTCTAATAAGGAGGCTAACCCTAAAAATTAAATAAGAGCACAATATACATGGTTAAGTCTTTAAGAAAAACATCAATGAATGAGAAAAATATTATTTGCAAGAATATTAAAGCAAACCAACCAAAACATGTTGGTGAGGATAAGGAAATAATATTCTACTAAAATTTGCCCGTCATGTAACATTATGCTTGACATCAACATGACATACTGCAAAACATGTTGTTGAGGATAGAAGAACAAACCAACAAATTTGCGCTATATATATCAACATATAAGGAAAAGATCTCCAAATATAATTTGCATGACACGAAACATGTTACTGACATAATACAAGACATGTTACAAAAACATGTTACTCAAGTTTTGTCTATAAATCAGTCAATTATACTGCAATATTACAGTGTAAATTTGCTCGAAATTCATGAATTTTAGTTTAAGTTCATCTAACCTATTCAGTATTGACCGAGATTCAAATTAAAAGTGGTTTTTTTTTCTTTTTTCTTTTTTTTCATTTAAACCTTTTGTTTCAAAAACCTAAATCTCCCTAGTGAAAAAAAAAAAAAAACCAAAACCACAAAAACAACTTACAAGATACTTACTTAAATCACAAATCTTTTTTAGAAAGATAACTTGATTAACCAACAAATTATAATTTTTCAAATGTAACGAAAGACACTTTTGAAGATAATTGTCTTTTGAAACAATAGGGACAAAATCGTAACTCCACAGTTCTAAAAGTTAAAAGACAATTGGGTTCATTTATCCAAAAACCTAAAAGGGCCATTTTTTGCAATAACGCCTGGAAGAGAGCGGTGAGTGGAAGAAGGAGAAGTAATGGCGGATACGTGGGCCAGAGCTGCCGTCGATGCCATTCACTTGAGTCCTACACAAGCCGTTCTCTACCTTTCCGGCGGCGCTTCTCAGGTCTCCATATAAATTCTTCATTTCACACTCTTCTGCTTTGATTTCCGTTCATCGCCCTTTTCTTACTTGCATTCGGATTATTATATGTCAACAATTAGGCTATAGGATGGTTGCTCTCAGTTCCTGGAGCTTCCGGCACAGTCCTCGAAGCTCTTGTGCCTTATTCCCGGCATTCCATGATCCAGTTACTCGGCAAGGTTAAACACTGTCCCTAAAGAATTCTTTATTTACGCTTAAATTTTCGTAGTTTTGCGATTAATGAAAAAAAATTCATTGACTGGAACTAAATCTCAGATGAACAGCGAGAATTGGTGGCTAAAAATTAGCTATTGCGATAGTCTTGCGCAGTAGTTAATGTCGATTTAAATAATTCTAGTTATAGCCGAGGACAAACTGAATGAAATCGACTACAAAAGGAAATTGCAATTATGCATTCTTACTCTTCCTGAAAATTTAGAGTGAACTTTAACTCAATGTCTTTCTGGATATTTAAGCTGCACCGGAGTTTAGGACAGCTGTGGAATTTGATTCTCATGGATGAAGGGTTCAATATAAGGGTGGTCCTGGTGATTATAGTATGGTTAATAGTCTTTGTTTCATTTTTTAGGTTTTTTAGGAGTGAAATTAAAATTTGTTTAAGAAAAGAAAATATGATGTAGAACAACTAGAGTTGGCAACTCAATGGCTTAATGCTTGCCAGATATCGTCGATCGTTCTATGACTATATTGTCAATAGAAGTGGAAAATTGATAGGTCTCTACCAAAACATCCTTACAACTTGCATACATGTAAAGGGAACAACTTTTCCACAACAACCTATAGCCTCTTTCCAAATTGTAGATCACATGCATATCAAAAGAAAGATACCAAACGTCCTTGCCTACAGTTTTTGAAGTTGAAACAATCACCTAGGAACAACTGTGAACTTGGAAAGCTTCGTAATTTGAAGCACACTTTGAAGCTATTCAAGTTCTTGTCTAGGATACCTACAGCTGTCTAAATCTTAATGAATACTGATACTTTTGTTTCTCTGCTGTAGGTCCCCTCTCAATTCTGCAGCCGTAGAACTGCTGAAGAAATGGCTTTGCTGGCTTATAATCGTGCTCTGAAGCTATCTAGGCCAGGTTTGTAACTGTTATTGTAAAATTTATCTCTATGGTATCTTGGTACAGTAAAAATAATAAATAATACTTCTCTTATAGATATTATGGAATTTCATTTCAACATGATGAAAACATGGTCCAATTTCATATCAATTGCTTTCAAAGGCTATATATCTTATACGCATTTAATTTTTTTTAGCTTGGTACATCAAAATTCCAACACAATTATCTTACACTATTTTTCTGTTTGAAAGAAATTGCCGTACACTATTTAACAATCAATTGGGCTTGAATGACATGATCTGGAATTTGACTTGTTTACTAGTTTCTGCTATTTATCTTGAGCATTTTCATTTTATACGCTTGGGTAAAAGCGCAAGGTATCATTTCTTATAACTAACTAAAATCACTTGGACGTAGGACATAAAACGTTTGAAGTTTTAACTGATTGTAATTTCTCTCATTGAATTTTAGTTTCTTTCTATTTATCTTGTGTATGTCAATGCATGTTAAACGAATCTTTTGCTTGAAAAAAAGGTTTCCTTCCCTCATTATGTAACGAGTGATCTATTTTTGTTTTCCAACGAGAGATGTTTTTCATTTGAAAAGGGTGATAAGAAATCCCCAACAAAAAAGGTACAGAAGGAATATTCACATCCTACATTGATCTAGAAAGTGGTGTAATTACAAAAGTTCTTACATACAACACTCTAAGTAGCAATTCTGTACTGTGTCTGATTTCCTGATGGTTTGATCTGGAAGCTCTTGTTCGTTTTCTTTTGGGTTTAGTCATTCTCTTTTCAAATAGGGAAGCAGCTGACGTGGCCTTTCTTTTGTCTTTGCTCGAGGGCTCCTCTTTTAGGCGTGGGAGAAGGGATTTAAGGGTATGGAGTCTCAATTATTTGGAGGGATTCTTGTGCAAGTCTTTTTTTCATTCTTTGTTTGACTCGTCTCTCCTAGGTGAGTCGGTCTTTTCAACTCGTTGGAGGATTAAGATCCTGATGAAAGTGAAGTTTTTACCGTGCAAGTTTTGCATGATCACGCTTACACGATGGATCGTCCTGGGAGGAAGTTGCCTCGCTTGTTGGTCCATTTTGTTGAGTCAATCCTTTATATTGCAATGGCTGAAGAGTCAAATGTTTTGGCAATTCTTGAGGGGGGCTGGACGGTCTATCCGCACTTAAGTGGTATTCCAGCCATTCTGGAGGAGCAGTTGATTCAGCAATTTCTAGTCTTCATCTTGATGACAGGCTATTAAATAAGTGTTGACCTAAGTCCCTGTGCTGGGGCTCGGCTCCCGAACCGTACGAGCTCGTGTAGTACTCGCCCCTATCTCTAAAGGGGCTTATGCACTCCGCTCGCTGCAAAAATATTCTAATATTCTATTAAAATATAAAATAATAAAAAAGGGGGTTCAAATCATTTTATCGACATGAGTGTTCTATATCGAAAAAGAAAATCCCAACTAATTTTTATGCCTAATACCCAGATAGCAACAATAAGAAATTTTAGCTCGCATTTGTTGCCCTGGTTTATATCCCGGAGTACTGCTATGGCCTGAGATTCATTTTGACAAGAATGCCACATCTGATCTTTATCCTTTATCTAAGAAGGGGGTTAGAGGCTTTTCTACAGCTTTCTAAGCCCTTTCTCTGCAAGTTGGAGGAAGACTCAAATCATATTCTCTAGTGTTGTGAGTTCGTGAGAGCAATGTGGGATAATTTCTTTCAGATGTTTGGGTTCTCACATGTTCATCGTAGGCTTACTAGTGATTTGACCGAGGAGTTCCTCTTCCATCCGCCTTTTTGGGAGAAGGGGCATTTTTCATGATGGTCGGGGGTATGTGCTGTTATTTAGGTCCTGTGGGGGGAACAAAATAACATGATGTTTTGGGGTTTCTAGAGAGACTCTTGATGTTTGGTCCCTTTTTAGATATCATGTTTCTCTTTGGGCTTCAGTTTCCAAGACTTTTTGTAACTATTCAATAGGTTCTATTTTGTAAAGTTGGAGCCTCTTCCTTTAGAGGGATTCCTCTCTCTCTCTCTGGTGGGTTTGGTTTTTTGTTTGCCCTTGTATTCTTTTATTTTTATCTACAAAAGGAAAAGAAAAAAGAAAAAAGCCCAAGGTTCAAAATGAAAATTGGGGCACATGTAATGGAGTAAAAGTTGCTAAATGGATATTACACAATCATTTGTTGAATTTAATTCTTTTATTGTGTTTTGGGACCGAGTATGTATAGCAGCGACAAGCAAATGTTTGAAGTCTGGATTTTCGTCATTGAAAATTTAGGGTCTAACTCTTATCAAATAAATTAGGGTCTAATGTGGAATGAATGACAGTAAAAGAGTAATATTATGCTAAATATGTGTAACAGAATTCTGTCACTGTGTTTCAATGAACTTCCACTTATCTAGTGATCTGATTGACAGGTTATCCTGTTCTTGGTGTCGGTTTTACTGGTTCTTTGGCTACCACTCATCCAAAATTTGGTGATCACAGGTAATTTGTCAAAGTTTATAACTGGATGCTTTCATGCTATATGTGGTCAGGAATACATTAGGATAGAAGTTAGGAAACTCATACTGATAATCTCCTCTTACAATCATCTGTTTTTCTCTCCAAATCGGTTTAGCATTGGTGTTCATGAGATATCAGCAATGCAATCCTATTTGTGGTTTTTATAGAACTGGTCTAGCACAAAAGCTAATTATTAGTAGATATAGGTAATTGGTCTGCAGTTTGATTAGGCATGTATAGATGATAAGTGAAGCACAATTGTTTTTGTATGTAGTTTGACGCACAATAGCATACCATAGCTGCTCGTAGATTTGTTTTCCCTCTTTCAATATGTCATTTTTATAAAGACCATATCACCTGAAAGTTTTTGTTCACTAGCCCTCACCTCTCTCTCTTGTATTATGTGTAGGATGCATATGTCAACAAGATCGTCTAACCGACATTGGGTTTCCACAATCACACTATCGAAGGTAATTTTCTGAGTAGGAAGAGAATCTAATTCATTAACCTTGGCTTTTATGTCAATCAGCCAATCCTTTGTTATTTTTACTTGATTATTTTAGGGTTTACGCACTCGGGAGCAAGAGGAGATACTCTCTGGTCATCTTTTGCTTAAGGTATGTTCGAAGATCCAAATGGTATCGTTAGGCATCTGATAAGATACCAACCAAACTTGCTTATTGAATTTCATCAAAGTTACAGCCCTACATTAGAACACAAGGGAACTGCCCTCAGTCCCCTTCCGCAACTGCTGTAAAAGCAATTCCTGAAAACATAAAAACTGACTTCCCCCTCTCACCTATTCCTCTCTTAACTACCTCCTCCCCCACAATAAAACAAAGATATAAATAACTACTAATTAAGTTTGGCTAGAAGAAGCCACACTCCCACACTCCCACACACCATACCCTTCCCTTTATTTCCTTTTCTGCTGTAAGTTAATATTATAGGAGGTCTAACAGCATCTCAACAGCTTATATACTTAGTGATGATTGTAGCTGAAGTATATTCTTCATAAGAACATTTAGCTGTAAATTTGATGAGGAGCATAAAGATGATGTAAAACTGAGTTGGGAGATACAGCTAGAAGGTTAGATAGTGATCTGGCAGTTTAGGAAACAATGAGAGAGAATAAAAATTTGAAGGGGATAGGAGGTAGCAGGAGATAAACCTCAAATATAAATATAGGTTGATTATTAATATCACTAAGCATTCTGTCAGGCAGGCTGTAATTGACGGCCAAATCTAATCATAACAGGAAATTTTAATAAATTGTTCCTATAAATTTGGGAATAACCTACTCGGTGGGTGCTTTGAAACAACTCTAAATTAAAAATTACTGTAAATTCCCGACTGATGCTATGCTGATCATACTTCATCCAATTTCTCATATAAATTTCTTGGATGCCATATTTATGCCAACGTGGAAATTGTTGCTTTTATGCTTTTTATTTTTCTGAAATTTGACGTTTAGTTTAGTTTGGTTTCTTGCTACTATCATTAACATCTTAGACAGCCTTTATTTTCTGGTCTTAGGCAATTGCAGACGCTTGTAAAGTTCCTGGAACCTTTGTTTCAGATTTGACTCAATCTGATTTATCAGAAGAATGTGAAACACTATTCACCGAGGATGAAGAACTAGAGCAACTTATAAAGGGGGAAGTTTGCTTTAAGGTCTATCCATTTCTAAGTGGTATAAATTCTATTGATTACAATTGGTGTTATATGTTGTGGCGACTAAAACTTTCAAGTTTCTCATATGAATGATTTTTTTGCAGAGACCTTTACCTCAGATGCAGAAAGAAAGATAATACTTTCCGGTTCTTTTAATCCATTACATGATGGTCACATCAAGCTTTTAGAGGTTGCAACCAGGTATGTAGAATTGTTTAATACTTTTTAATGTACAATAATTCTCTATGTCTAGACTCACTCTTGAGTCTTGGCCAACATCCAGTATTCTGGGAAGCTTCATCAACCACATGAAATCTACCAGATATTGAAGTAGAGAATTAAGAGAATAGGGACGGCATAATTAGTCAATAATTTCTCTCCCTAGTTCGTAGATGTCTGAACTTTCTTATTTTTGTACAGCATTTGTGGTGATGGGTATCCTTGTTTTGAATTATCGGCCGTGAATGCTGATAAACCACCCCTGTCAGTATCACAGATCAAAGATCGTGTTGAGCAATTTAAAAAATTTGGTGAGTCTTGTTTCTTAAATGTTTCCTATTTTGTATGCTATATTTTGGTTAATTTACACAAATACTCTTTTAACTTCGTCTCCTCCTATTTAAATGATGAATGGAAATCGATGTAGTACTGATGTATAGAAATTGAAAGTGATATATGACATTATTTACAACTCAATTTTAGCTATATAAAAGATTAAGATCATTGTTGCTATTCATTTAAACTCAAAATATATCATTGAAATCATTTACAATATCATTTAGAAAATCAAATTTTGTACATTAAGCCTATACCCTATGTAAATGATATCACATATACTTCCCAATTTTTACACACCAGCAATCAGGTCAATTTTCATCTATCATTTTAATAGAAAAACACATCAAGGGGGTTTTTTAAAATAGTCTCAAAGTTCACAAGAGTTAAAATGATAGTTTAGGACTCTAAAAGTACAAGTGAAACCTTTCTCAATGTTAAAAGGATATTTTGCATAATTTACCCTATATTTTCTGTAGCTTGTACAGTTGTATTAGATCTCTTTCTTCTTCTTTTTTCTCCTTCTATTTATTTATTACTATTATTATTTGCAAAAGAAAGAGGGCAGTGATTAAAGAGAATATTTTATCTTTCAATTTTAATCTGCATGGCAGGAAAGTCAGTAATCATTTCTAATCAGCCTTACTTTTACAAGAAAGCCGAACTCTTTCCTGGTAGTGCTTTTGTAATTGGTGCTGACACTGCAGTAAGGTTGATAGATGTACGTCTTGACTATTGGAACTATTCTTGTTCAACCATTATCTGATTTAACATATTACGGGTGATAACTTTACTTCCTTTCCTCCAAATGTGAACTTTTTGGTTTTTTTTTTTTTTTTTCCTCATCTCCTTTATCTTTTTCTTCGGTGTGCTGTTATTTCCTTTATTCTCTAGGCAAGAAAACAGGTCTTAGAAACCCAACGCAAATATTACAGAATATTTGTAATGGCACAGGTCATATAGCACCATGTGTCAATGCCGTCATCACCAATCTCCCGTATTGATTGCATAAATTGCTTCAGGCTGTCAAAAATAGAATGCAGGATTTTCTATAGCTTGTTTGATGGTAATTTTATTTCTAGAAATTAAGCTTATGAATCTGTTATACATTATAAGTTGTGTATAAATGTCTCCTTGAGTTCTAAAGAGTCAAGAATGCAGTTGAAAGAATTAAGCATATGAAAGAGACTTTGAGACCCTTTTTGCTTTTCAAAATTTGGCAAAACGTTTCTTTAAATTTAGATTAGAAACAAAGAAAAATGTTAGTAAATTAGTATGATTTTTTAAAAGAGAAGACAAAAAACAAAAAGGCGAAATGGCCCTCTGGATTTCACTTTACGTAATCATGCATTTCTCTACTTATTAGCAGTGTAAATTGTAGCCAGCAAATCTGATGCAATGCAACATTGATTACATGGTTTTCTATTGATTTGCAGCCCAAATACTATGATGGGGATTGCAAGAAGATGCTGGAGACTTTGCTCCGAATAAAAAACACTGGGTGCATGTTTCTTGTCGGTGGTCGAAACGTAAATGGTGTTTTCAAAGTACGTAAGCTTAAGTGCATGTTTAGGAGTGATTTTGAAATTGTCAAAATCACTTTTGTCATGTTCAAAATCACTTTGAAACATATCTTTAACTACTCAAAATTAATTTAATATTTATTTTTACACTTTGAAATGCAACTTTACTATCATCAAAATTAACATCAGAGGATTAAAAGTATGTTTCAAAGTAATTTTGAAAAAGACAAAAGTGATTTTAACTATATGAGAATCACTCTCTAACATGCCTTAAACAATTTATTGGAAGTTTGTATACCTCTTGTTTCCTATGGAGAATTTATCTTGCTGCTCTTTCTTCTTCGCCATTATTTTTAATGGTGTCATTCAGGTTCTTGAAGATATCGATATTCCACAAGAGCTAAGAGACATGTTTATCTCAATACCTGCAGACAGATTTCGTATGGACATTTCCTCCACCCAAATAAGAAAACAACTAGGAATTTAAACTTCTAGGTGACTTATCCTTGCTGCCCGATCTTTCAAGTGACAGGCAATGCTGCATTTTGATTTGGTAAGAATGATTGAAGTTAAAAAACATTTAATTTTATAGGATGTACAGGTTGCTGAAATATATTTTTACATTATTGATGCTATAATGGCGTTTGTAGGGGTAAATATTGGTTCATTTTTTGCATTCAAGAATTTGAATTGCTCTTTTTGGAGGACTATCAGCATGCTCAAAATCCTATTTTCAGTGGTGACTAATGAATGGTTTAAATTTATTTTGATGCTTATTTTTATTTTATTATTATTGGAGTCTGGAGTGTCCTATTCTTGGTGAATAATTTGAATAGTGCTGGAGACTTTAATCTTTAAATTCTTCATTAATTATTAGTTAATTGGGTTTCAATTTGTTGTTTTGATATTTAACCCGGATGTAGCTTTCTTTCACTTGGTTACGTGGACATATTTGTTCATAAAATGTGTTTTCAAATAGTGAGGATTAAATGCCATTGCACCTGAAGTTTATGGACAAAATAAAATGTTTAAAAATTTAGGACGTAAAACATAATCAGATTGTAAAATTAGGAACCAAGATTTGATTTTAAGCGTTGTGAACAATGAATAAAATCTGTAAATTTTTTAGGTTCTTTTGCGTTTTTAAGTTTTTAAGAGCTTTAGTGCAATTTGACAGACCATTCTATCTCAGGCTTGATTGAAGGCATCCATTTAATCAACCTTGTTTTCTATGCTTTTTTCATCCTTAGTTTTGATAAACGCTCTCATTCGGATCTTCCAATGAGGATAATTCACTAGCAATAGAAAAACCTTATAAAATAGACATTTTAACACTCAATAGAAAGCTCAAAACCTTCAAATTCGAATTCCAACATGGTATAATCAAATATAAATAATAAGTAAAGCTTGGCTTTTGCCAAAAAGGTCACTAACTAAAATTTCTCACTTTTGTGTTTTAATAAAATAGATCCATTATTATTTGTTAAGAACTAAGAAGACCTTTTTTTTTTTTTTTTTTCCTTTTGTTTTTTGTTTTTTGGGTCAAGCTAAATTGTTAATACAAAAGCCTCAAAATAATCACTTCCCACCAACCTGAAATATCTTTGATATTTTGGAGTGAGAATTGTTTATGACCCCCAAAAAGTGTTTCCAAATTTGGCTTTGAGTACTACAATGGAATTGGAAGCTGATGGATGAGCTTATCATGTTTTTTTATTGATTGGTTCTTCAAAAGACAGATGTGGGAGACCACTAGAATATTACAAATTTAAGCTATCAGATTGCATTGGCCTACCTCCTTGATTTTATATATAATATACATTTTTCCAAACTATACTTCATGTATTTGTCATAATTATTACAAGTTTTTTTTTTCTTTTAACCTTGTATTTTGTTGAAGTCCACTTTAAGTTTAAATGTTTAATTTCATAAAATTAACTTGTGAATATAATAGGGAATATGAAATTGATATCCCCGATTTTTGGGGGGGAAGTTTGTGGTTAGTTTATTGGAGTTATTGCAAAACTGATCTCGCGAGTATTGATTGTCGGAAAAATTAGTTTTAAGTCCCTAAATTTCCCATAATTGGTGGTCTTCATGACATAAGAAGGTTGACATTTTTTTTTTTTTTTTATATAATTTAAAATTTCATATTAACATTAAAATAATTATTAAAAAATAATAATTGAACTTTTAATTCTATTTTAATAATTCGGAGACTAAAAAATTGTATTTTAAGACTAAGGACCAAACATTTTGAAAATTCAATGATTAGAAAAATAGGGCGTATAGAGAAAGCAAAAGAATCAATGAAATGTTGTTTGGTCTTAATTGAGAACTTGAATAAAGAGTAGTTGGGGGGTTTTACATAATTTGAAAGTGGGAATTCCTTTATTTGATGTAATCGCTAACGGCAAATCCGTCTTTTGCTCCTCTGTATATGTATGCGTTTTAGCCTTGATTGCCTAATTGAATACTGAGCAAGCAACATAATTCTGTTCCAAGATTGCGTTTCATTTCAACAGTACTATATGGTTCAAAGCGCCTTATTTGAAAACAATGAGTTCAATGAAAACAAAGTTGTCTTTTTGTATTTTCAAAAATGCATTTGGTAGCAGATTTAGAAATTAGACTCTAATTTAAACAATTGTTTAAAATGTATTTGATACTATGTTTATAAATCATAAAACTAGTTGTAGTTGTCCACTAAATACTAGTTGAGAATAAAGATTATTAATTTATTTATGAATATGTTTTATGTTTTTAAAAAAGTATACAATTATAATTTTGTAATATTATATAATTTATAATACATTACATAATACAAATTTTGAGAATGAATCGAAATTATAACATGACATATTATATTTTTAAATATTTTTATCTTTATTTAATTTAAAATATAGATTCAATAAAAACATAAAAGTGTTTTCAAAACTTGCATGATTTGAATCATAATCGGAAAACAATTTTCATAATCAAATTATCTAAATTTCAACAAATAAAGTATGGTGGTTCCAATTCCAAGCATAGGAACATCTAGATATAGCTACAAAACAGTTTCCTACATCATTAAATATTGTCAAAATTGTCAATTTAAATTAAGGGACACAATAATAATAATAATAATAATAATAATAATAATAATAATTATTATTATTATTATTATTATTATTATTATTATTGTTATTATTATTATTATTATCCATTACATTCTAACAAATAATTGGCTTAATTGTGGAAATAATTAAAGGTTGTGGTTTAGAGGCATTTTTGTAGGAACCTAACATAATATATTTTAGAGATTTTCAAATAAAGTTTAGTGGGCCGGTAGGCTTTATTCCTTATGCAATGGTTGCTATCACTCTACTTTTATTGTCTCTTTGTATATAAATGCAAAGGAAAGAGTGTCCTTAAATTGTTTAAATTGTTGAATTGATTCTTATTTAATAAGACATTGAATGATATGTCAATAATGATGCATTTTTTTTTTTCCAAAATAACATTAGTTGAATAATGACATATATTAAAGGGCCACAAATTATGACTACTTTTCTGATGTTATTTGTCTATGCAATACTTCCTTATACTTAACTTTTTTTCTAAGTTTAGCATTAAATATGACACAAAATTTGATGTGAGGGAAAAAATAGATTAGATGTAACTAGGAAAAGATTTTTTTTAACAATATGTGTGGTAGATAATCAAACTTTAACTCTTGATATTGATATAGTATAAGTTTATGTGTGATCATTTTAGAAAAATAGATTATTTTATAGCTTTTGATGTTTTAAGTTGATATTTTAGTAAAATCAATAATCTTTCGAACTCAAAAGAAGGTTGGACTGAGAAGTGAGGGTCTAACATAAGTTTAATGGCTAAGTAGGCTCCATGCGCTAGGCCAACGAGAAGTTGGGCCAAGGTCCCAACTCCCCTTCTTGACTCGTCGTGATACTTTCTTGGTCTTCGTTCAATTTTTTTCTTTTTTCTTTTTTCTTTTTTTTTGTCCTTATTGATTGGATTTGTCATTTTGTCCAAAATTACTCTAATGCCTATTAAAAAAATTGTTGTAAATAAAAATAGCATGATTTTTAAATTTTCATCCCATCCAATTTAATTAGATATCCAAATAGCCCCATCTCAATCACGAACTCACACCACGTATTTATTACGGCAATTTTTATGACTTTTAATTAGTTTTAAGAATAAAAACTACTTTTACATATATGATTTTTTTAATCTTTTATTTCTTTTTAATAATATGTGCATTGGGGTATCAAACCTCAAATCGTGAGATTAATGGTACATATTCAATGTCAATTAAGCTATACTTATTTTAATTTTTTTAATATTGTTATTATTTACTTGTCATGTTTCGAAAATCAAAGAAAATCTTTGTTCATAATAGAGAAAACTATTGTAAAAAAATTGTACACACCATTTTTTTCTTTAAAATGAAATGGTTATTAAATACTAATATTACACATCATTTAAGAACCTATCAATTTCCTAGACATTAATTTGTGTAGTGACACTACCCTACAACTATTTAATTCCAACTAGGGTTACTAAATAGAAAATTTATAAATTTTATTAAGTATACAAAATTAGAACTCCATCAAATTTAAAAATCATTGATGTATATAATTTCTGCTCGTGTATAAAACTTTTTTAATTAAATGGAGAGATTAATGTTTTGATAGAGAAATGTGGGAATCAAATAGTAGTAGCAACATTGGTAGAATCAACATTTTTTAAATTCCATTGACCAAAAAAAAAACACACATTAGAGACATTTCATTAATGAGTAATTGTTCATCATTTTTTTTTTCTCTACTTATTTAGGAAGAGTTAAGTAAGAGTTACATGATAATTTTTATTTCTATTTTGGTAGATTTTTGAGAGAAAATTACTTTATTTAGGTGACATATTGTTTTTAAATGGAATTAAATGGAAATAGTAAGAAATCACTACGGATTTGTCTAACTTGATTCAATTGTAAAAATATATAATCTAAGCAGATACATTATTAGCTTGAGATTTTAGTTAATATAATTCCAAAATTTGATAATATGAACATAAATTGATTTTTCTACTGCCGTATATTGTTCAACTCAAAAGTCAACAAATAGACTCTCGTTTGATAATTATTTTATTTTTTATTTTTGAAAATTAAATTTATAAATTCTACTTCCACCTAGTTTCTATGTATTATTATCCACTTTCTTCTATGTTTTAAAAAAACTAAACTAAGTTTTGAAAATTAAAAAAGAAAAATAGTTTTAAAAAAGAAAAATTATTATAAATAGAAAAAATATCAAACTATTTACAAATATAAAAAACTTTGCTATCTATTAGCGATATGTTTTTATGTAGTATGAAATAGAAGTTTATCATTGTCTATGACAATGAAATTTTTCTATATTTATAAATAGTTTATTTTATTTGCTATATTTGAAAACAGACATTTTAAACTTATTTTTTTGTTTTTAAATTGAAATTATGGTTAAAAAATTAGAACTAAATAAAGATAAATTTTAGCGATGGAAAACTAAAAAGCGAAATTGAATGATTTATTTTTTTTTTTTCCTTAAAAAGTTTTAAAAATAACAAATGGAATCGAAGAACAATTAGTATATGACACGTGATAAGAAAGTGGATTTACTCTTCAATACAAAATAAAATTTAAAAAGAAAAAAAAGTAAAAGTAGAATATAGAAAATAAAATAAAAACAAAAAGCATCCAAAGCAAAGATATTATTTCTTGAAAAACCGACGACGAAAGAACGAAAAACGAAGAAGAAAGGAACACTGGCAGTAGCCGCCACAGATCGGAGACTTCACCGGAGTTTAATCAGTTACAATAATGGCTACTTCTTTATTAGTAATAGTCATAATTGCTTCTCTTCATCTAATCGCCTTCGTATTCGCCATCGGAGCTGAAATGCGCCGTAGCACGGTATCTCTCTCCCTCTGTTCTGATTTTTCTGTAAATTGAGGCTTCTGAAACCTTCTGAGTTCTTGTTTCTGTGCATTTATGGACTGAAAAGGCAACAGTAGTGCCGGATGAGTACGACGAGACTACTCACTGCGTCTACGACTCCGATGCATCGACGACGTACGGTCTTATAGCGTTTGGTTTGTTACTGATTAGCCACACAGTGCTTATGGTAGTCACAAGGTGTCTCTGCTGTGGTAAAGGCTTGAAAAGTGGAGGATCTACTGTTTGTGCCATCATTCTCTTCGTCGTTTCTTGGTATTCTCCTATTTTCTCGATATCTTGAATTGAATAGAATATTCTCAAATTATAAACTAATCTACTGATGGATCCATTTGTCTTGATTTTGCCTATTTCCTATTTGTTATGTGAATCATTTGGCCTAGAAGTTTGAACTGTTTTGAATAAAGTTCTGCAGATTTTGGAGGTTTTATATATATCTGTGTTACTGAAAAGTAAAATCATGGAGTGATTCAATTCCATTCAGAAGAACTTCACTGATTCAGCTCATTTCATAGGAAAATGAAAAGTACTATATTAATCCAAATATCATTGGTTATATATGTCCTGAGGTGTTGAATTATGTTTCTGCCTAATTACTTACACAAAATCTTTGTATGAAGATATGATTGGGAGACTCTTATTCTTATACACTAGTTTGGAAGTATGAACTGATACTAAGACTCTAACAAGCATTAAATCACTAATAAAAACCCAAATCCAAAACTCTAACGTCCCATTTGAAAACCATTTGATTTTAGTTTTTGAAATTTAAGCTTATAAACACTTCTCCAACCACAAAATAGTAAAGAAAGTAGTTTTTGGAATTTTGTTAAGAATTCAACTTTTTTTTTTTCTTAAAGAAAGATGCAAAACTTGTGAAGAAATAGGCTTAATTTTCAAAAACCAACAACCAAAAACTAAATGGTTAGTAAGTTGATTCATCACGGTAAATCTGATCAAACTTTGAAAAATGAAACCAGGCATCTCTTCTTAGGGGCTGAGTCTTTGTTGTTGGCTGGGTCTTTGAGGAATGCGTACCACACCAAGTTCAGATCCGCATTGCCTCTCAAGAACTTGTCGTGTGCCATGCTTCGCCGCGGGGTGTTCGCCGCTGCAGCAGCTTTGACATTTCTGTCATTGGTCTTTTCAATCCTTTACTACTCGACGCACTCGAGAGCCGATACTGGAGGGTGGCAGAAGCATCAGAATGAAGGCATCGGGATGGTGCCTTCGAACTTTCCACAACAAGAACAGCCCGATCGAAGAGCGGAAGAACTCGGGAAGGTTTAGCTATGGCAGGATTTGATCATTAGACTTGATGTTGCTAAACTACGAATATGTGAAGTGGCAGCTGGTATATCATATATGTTTTGGTTTTTAACTGTTGGACTCCAAGATTCATTGCTAAGTGAATTTTGGACCATTCATTTATATATTTACACTCCTAATTGTATTACCTTTTTGTTTTTCTGGTATATAAGGTTTGGTGTAATTTACAGTTTGGTTACGAAGCTTCCAAATATTCTCTCTTAGGCATTGGAAAAAGCCCTTCCCTTCTTTGTCACTCTTTTTTTAATAAATTATTAAAAGGAGGAATACTTGGGTAAGCCTAAGTTGCATCTCCATACAACTTTATCTAATCATGAAGAGAAAATATATTAAAAAAGGAGTTTGTCACATGGCAAATTATGATTGGATTATTGTTGGATTGCACAAAATGAGTCCGGCTCGAAATGAACATTTTTTATTTTGTTTAATGTTTAGATCTTTGTTGGACAAGTATTCTCCAGTATGGTAACGTCAAGTACTCAATTAGTTTTTTTTTTTTTTTTTTTTTTTTAAAGGTCATTTATCTTTTTTTTTTTTTTTTTATTTTTTTTTTTTTTTTATTTTTTTTTTTTTTTTATTTTTTTTTTTTTTTTATTTTTTTTTTTTTTTTATTTTTTTTTTTTTTTTATTTTTTTTTTTTTTTTATTTTTTTTTTTTTTTTATTTTTTTTTTTTTTTTATTTTTTTTTTTTTTTTATTTTTTTTTTTTTTTTATTTTTTTTTTTTTTTTATTTTTTTTTTTTTTTTATTTTTTTTTTTTTTTTATTTTTTTTTTTTTTTTATTTTTTTTTTTCTTTTTTTTTTTTTCTTGTTTTTTTGTTTTTTTTTTTTAAAGGTCATCTACTTGATTTAAGCTTTATTTAAATTGTCAATTATTAACCAATAAGATCGATGAAAATAGTTGTCAATCTGGACATAACTTTATTGATTTAAACATATATGCTTTTGATCAAGAGGGTAAAGGATCAAATATGTCTACCCTGACATATTGTTGAACTAGAAAAACAATGAAAATGTTTGTTATTTTGCTAAGTTTAAATTTTAAATAAATTATTTAGAAATGAAGAAATGTACTTGGCTGCTAACTATTTAAATATTGGTTTTTAGTTTTTGAGAACAAAATCTTTAAATACTCTTCTCCCCTCAAAATTTATTGTTTTATTATCTCCTTTTTAGTAAATGTGTTAAAAACCAAAGTCAAGTTTTGAAACCTAAAAAAAACAAGTTTTTATAGATTTGTTTTTGGAATTTGGCTAAAAGAACTCTTTTACTTAAAAAAGATGCAAACAATTGTAAGAAATTGAATGAAATAGATTAATTTTAAAAAACTAAAGACTAAAAACCAAACAATTACCAAACGTGATCTTAATGTCCCTTTAGTAATATTGTTGTCTTTTGTTTTCAGTTGTGAGAAATAGAAGTAACTTTTGGAAACAACCAAATCATGTTTTTGTTTATGTTTTCAATTTTTTCCAAAACATAAATAACAGTGTTATTCTATTATTTTTACTTCTAAAATGCATGATAAATATCTAAATGCAAATACAAATATAAACTTTTTATATATTTTGTTTATTATAAGATAGAACGATAAAAAAGAAACAAGAAACAAAACGGAGACTTTATTAAACCAACCATCAAAGTTTCAAAATAACCATTCAAAAGTTTAATAAAAATGAAGTATGCGTAAAAAGGAATTTAAAACCAGAATAGCATTTTAATTTAAATTTTGTTAGAAAAACTGTTCTTCTGCTTAAAAGAAGTTTGTCTGTCCCTAAAATTTCAAAAGTGTCTAATAGGTATTTAAACTTTCAATTTTATGTTTAACAAGCCTTCGGAATTTTCAAAATTATTAAAAAAGAACTAAAATATATAGCAGAAATAAACTTGAATTAGAAAAATTATTTTAAATGACAAAACTGCTGAAAATATTTATAAATAATAACAAAATATCATAGTCTATCAGTAATAAACCACTATCTGTGTCAGTAAAATTTTGCTATATTAATTATACATCTAATGAAACCTGAACTTTCAAATTTTTGTCTATATATCAATGATTTTTATAAAATTTGTAATTTTAAAAGTTAATACAAACTTCAAAATCCATAGATTGTAGTTATAATTTTAACGTAAAGATTAGCATACGCCTAAAACCATTTTTTATCTCAAGATTTTTTAAAGAGGTAACTTCGCTAAATCTAAAAATAGATTCTATGTCAAAAGTGAACTGTAAGATTTGGGGTATAAATTCAAATGTATAAAGATAATATTCATTTTTTAAAACCTAAAGTTACCAAAAGTGACCTAAAATACGAACCAAACACTATCAATTTTAAATAAATTTTTAAGAAAGCACTTTTAGTCCTACACAGCCACTCTAATAGGCATTGAGAATCAGCCACAATTATTTTTACCAAAATGCAAGGGGTTAAAACCATTAAAGCAATGCATTCATGAAACATTCTTACCTCCTTGGGATAAGTGTGTAATGTGAGAGAATGATTCCTCCTAATTAAATTCCTTTCATATTGTACATTTGCACTCAAGAAACTTCATGAAATATGTTTCAAACTAGATGAACAAAAATTCCAAAATGCAAACAAATAGCATGGACAGCCGATATATGATGCAGATATTGTAGCTAATAATCCCAAATTTGAAACATATAAACAATGTATGAATCAAACCTGCATAAAGACTCATCCCCTCCCCATTCAAACAAAGAAGGAACACAATGATAGAGAGCTAGAATAATGGTTCATTAATAATGAAGCTCTTCATAACAAATTATACAGTTTTCGATAGCAACTAAGGAGCATAAATAAACATTCAAATACATTGGGGGGGATCCATAGCTAATTCCTAACATAACCTTCCTACCAAAAAATCCCCTCTCCATAGTTTACATTCTAAACATCATCAGGACAGTAAAAAGGGCCTGTTTTTCTTTGTTTTTCTTTTTCTTTTTCTTTCCTTTCATTTCACCTACGGTTAATAACTTATAGAAAAAAAGAAAAGAAAAAAAACTCAGTAATTAAAGAGAAAAAAGAAAGGATAAAACCTGCTATGCAGCACAAGCAGCAGCAAGTAAAACCAACTTTGGGCAATGTTTTGCCAACAGCTTCTACATCCGACTGTATTTCAGCTTTTTCTTTATTGCCTTTTTCCCTTTTGACCTTTGTTTTTGTTGAAGACACCATCCACCAACCTCACCACCATCCCATCACAAACTTTTCTTTTCCTTCTTCCCTTTTTTTTCTTTCTTTTTTTTTTTTCCTGGTTTTTTGGTTTTTTTGTTCTTTTCCTTTTTCCTTTCCATTTTCTGAAAGTAGAACGGCGCCACAAAGAGCAAATTACGACATCTTACTGAACTATGATATCTTGATTCCCACCTTTAGGCTTAGGCATTGTAGATGTTGCAAGGATTTCATTTCACCTTCGGCTGAAGAAGATGAAGTCAGGGTGATTTACTTGACGTTCTCTTAACCAATCCTCAGCATCCTGCAAAAGTGAATTTGCCAATTGCCACTCGTATCCACCACTTGGAGTCCATAAGGACCCTCTAAACTTGTACGAAGCTAGACCAAAAACTGGTAGGGACATCTTAGGGATACCATCTATCTCACTAGGATACATTACTACAGGACCTTGAACACTACGTGCCCCTGTAAATAAAATATATAATGGATCAGTATTGAAGGATTTAAAATGTAAGCCAACGTAAAGAGGCCAATCATTTCATTTTATCAGAATCTGGATAGAACTCGTCCAGATGCAAATATTTTTGTAAATTCGCTAAGTTGTATTAATAGAGCACTAGAACTTGTCATAAAGCTACAACACCATGAGGAGACACTTCACCACTTAATTACCAGTTATTACAAATGAAATTGCAACCAATTAACACAGCCAATATACAGATAAAAACCAGAACTCAATGGACGCTGGTTTTCGTCAAAACAGTACCAATGTGCAGACTATATCTTCTATATAGAACTATCTAAAATATAAGCCATTGGTATTTCCATTCTTATGCCAAGTTGTCCATGAATACTTGTATGTAGAGCACCAGTTCATAAATGAAAAGCATTTCAACAGATACTCGGAGAACAATTTCCACTCAAGTTGGAGTAAACAACAAAGAAAAACAATAAATTTAGCAATGAAAATTGTATTCCTTATAAAATAGAGAGATGAAAATGGAGTCGAGAAACATAGCAGAGCTTGCTACTTAAGTCTCCAACTCCAAGCATAGTCAGAGTAGTGTTTGAAGTTGTCATCAACCTCAGGTAAAACAGATGAGCGGAGACAGAAAAAGACCTCCATATGCATAAAGGGAGGTAAAAACATTACATAACGCAAAATAAAGTACAGAGTTTGAATGAAAAACAAATGCCACCACATAGAAAATTAGACATTTAAGAAGCAGAAGGAATCTCTAGTTACCTCCCATTGGCGAAGACAAATGATGAAAGGTGAGGAAGCAGGCATCCAGATCCCTTAATGTTGGTCCAGTTGGAATCCTGTAAATTGGATACCTACCAATGAACCACCAAAGCACAATAAATGATACGTGCATTTATAAAAAAAAATGTCGAATTAGGTTCAAGGCTTGATAGTACCATGCCACAGAAAACCAGCTGGAAGGCAATAGATCACAACTTCGCAATGTCTTGAGCTCAGGGAACTGAAAAGCAAGATCTGATATCTGAAGAAAATATTGAAACCCGAATAAGGTTACGAGGAATGAAGGGAAAAGATTTAGGTATTTTATCTCTTCTGATCTCAATAGAGGGAGGGAGGGAGGGAGGGGCAAAGCATTAACTTGCCTTATCTGCCAAAGGTTCACGACTGTAAGGCAAATCACGTTCAAGATGCTCAAATAGTAGCTGGCCTTGAGAATTGAGAGATTCAGCCTCGTCACTAGAACAGTCTTCTTGGAGTCCAATTAGCTGGTCCCGAAAAGATATATTATCCATTCTACGAGAAAGCTCAGAAAATAAATGGTGATGATTGAGTTGCTTCCCCATGTATTTTAGTGCTCGTTCAGGTTCTGAATCACTACTACCATCACTACTAGAATCTCTGAAGTCACTATCACTGTCCTCACCTGGTTGCCTACATCACATAGGTTCATGTTTAAATTACTAAAGTATTCAACATATTATGTATCAACTCAATGTTAAACTTAAACCACTTAGCAACTCGTTTGATAAATCAAAATACACCATCCTTAAAATGGAAGCAGTGAACTTATGCAGGGATCTAATTGGATATTTCTGACACAACCAAAAGGAATTTATCATAATCTGTCAATATGACAATGTTTGCCTTGGCTCTTTGCGCCTTTCATCAGGTTGCTTACTTACCAACTACAACATGGCTGAACCAAATATTAGCTATCAACTCCAATAGTTCTTTTGACCTATATATATATATGTATGTATGTAAGACATTCAGAGAAACTGACCCTCACTTGAACTTTTGATTAAAGTTCACCAATAAATCATACTAACAGTTTATCAACATTAAATTTTAAGAAATGCAAGGATACTATAGACAGAATCTATTTCCAGTGAACGAGAATACCTTGACTTTGCAGAGGACTTCAAGGATTCACCATATATCTGTATACCAGATAAATATGGCACATAATATTGGACAACACTGTCACTGTCGTTTAATACAAGAGGCACACCTGCGCCATAAGCACTCCATTCCTTAAAAGACTCCCACAAATCACCTAGGACAAAGTATGGTTGAAATTCCACGTCACAGGTTCTCCAACCCTTCATCGTTGTCTGCAGTGAAAGACAATTAGAGACGAAATCAGGGGAGATGTTGATTACTGGGATCATTGATTGAGGCGTTAAAGTTGATTCTATCTATGAAAAACAACCCCTCATCGCAGATCAATGATGAATTTGAGGCGATAGATGAGATAATAAGAAGTAGAAAAAAAAAAAAAAAAAAAAAGGAA
>QLSR01000062.1:1553514-1602877 GCA_031780015.1 Citrullus colocynthis | reverse complement strand
TTTTTTTTTTTTTTTTTTTTTTTGTGTTTCTTGATTTTTCTACCAAACAATGGAAATGCCGATCAAGATGTCGATCCTATGAAAAATATAAAAATGTCGATAGAAATGTTGTCAAATGTAGCATTATTTTATTGAGATATTTTATATAAAAATTAAAAGAATTTACTGGAATATAATTTATAATATGTGAACAAAACTACATTTTCATATTTGGCATGTTTGGTTAGATTACATATTTTGCACATTTAAAGTATATTAATCAAATATAACATATACTTTTTTAGGAATCAAATATAACATATAGTTTTCTTTTGGTTGAAACTCACATGCTACAAAAGTAAAATACTAATCTCATGGATCTAAGGAAGAGGATAAAGTAATAATTAATAATAAATTGTCGGAACAGCCCACAGAGGGAAATAATTAAAGTAGTCACGTGCGTGGGAAAAATAAAAAATAAGACAAACAAAAATTTACCTCCTAAATTTTGGGTGATTTTTAAACATAATTGTATCAATTTAAACCTAAAGTTGTATCAATTTAAATCCAAACTAATTAGTGTATCAATTAAAACCTTGAATTTTCTTAAATATATCAATTTAAACTTTAAACCTTCATAAGTATATCAGTTTAAGTCTTTAACTTCCATAAGTGTATCCAAATAAAATATAATTGAGGGTTTAACTTGATACACTTATGAAAGTTTAAGGTTTAAATTGATATACTTATGAAAATTAAAGGTTTTAATTGATACAATTATTAGTTTGAGGTTTAAATTGACACACCTATAAAAGTTCAAAATTTAAATTGATACAATTATTATTTCAAGGTTTTTTTTCAAATTACAAAACTTACCTTAAAATAGGGTGGCAGTAGCAATCATACATTTAAACTTTATGTTGTAAAAATTGAGGTGGTAAAATTGGACCATCAAACTTCCATTATTGTAGAAATTGAAACAATTGTATAAGTTCGTGGGTTCTTTTTTTTTTTTTTTTTTTAATCATTTGGAAGTCCAATTCCTACTACTGTTGTAAGTTTGAGCGTCCAATTTTAAAACTTATATAAGTTTGATCGCTCAATTTTCATAATTAAAAGTTTGAGATGTAATGCAGTACCACCATACTTGAAGAGTGATTTTTGCAATTTACCCTTTCTTTTCTTGTAGGAGGAAAAAGAATATTTTTATTTAGCATGACTTCTATTTAGTCACTAAATTTCAAAATCTCACATTTTGACTCTTAAATTTTAAGTTTTGAATTTTAACCTATTTTATCTTTGAAATTTGTTTTTACTCAATCCCTAAATTCTATTATTTTATTCTTTTACCCCTAAGTTTTTGCTAAGGCTCATTGTTAGCTATTTGTGTTGATTTTTATTAGTTACATTAGAATAAAAATTGTTAAAATGAATATATATACCTCAATCTGTAATTGACGTGTACTATCCAAGTTCAAAATTGTTATCCTCAAAATAAATAAATTAATTAAATTAATATTATAGTTAAATTAGAAAATCAAACTAAAATTAATTTAAAATAGCATCATAATTATTTTAAATTGATTAATCGAAAGATAACACTAGGAATAAAAAAATAAATAATAGAAAAATTCAAGTGTAAAAGTATAACACTTAGAGACCTAAAGATGAATAGAAACTAAACTCAAAATTAAGAGTAAAAATTCCCATCTATTGATTTCATTTTTTTATTGTCTATTTCTTAAGAGTGTTTTAAAAAACTAAGTCAACAATTTTGAAAACTAAAAAGAAAATTATTTTAATTTATTATTATTTTTTATAGAAAGTTTGGTTAAGAATTCAAGTGTTTAATTAAGAAAGATTAAAAAAAAAGTTGTATAGGAAAATAAACATGATTTTTAAAAACCAAAATAAACAACCAAATAATTAACAAACAGACCCGTAACATTAAAAATTTAAAAACTAAATAAAAATTGTATTCAGAATTTTTGGACTAAAAATATATATTCTTTTTGTAATTTTCATGTTAATGATCGAACTTTGAAACTGTTTTTAAAATAATGCTTGAAAATGTTGGCATTAAAATGATATACAATAATTTTTTAAGTATAATTTTTTTATTAAAATGATATACGCTTGAAAATGAGAGGTATTAAGATTTGAATCCTCGTCTTCCTAGAAAAAGAAGTATATATTAATTATTATCGAGCTAAGTTTATGTTGTCACTTAAATATTTGAACGTCATCAAAATCTTTAATCAAATAAAATTTTCACTTGACGAGAAATACCGACACAAGAACGAGACACAAACCACATCATTGAAGGAACAAAAAAAAGTACTATCATTATCACTCCGCAACACATTTTTCCTAAAATCAATTGAAACATATTATATTATTAGTTTCAACCGTCAATTTACCATAGTTTGATTATTGTAGTCCATTTTATCTATCTTATTGAAGGATTGAATTCATTAAAAACAAATTGTTTAATTTGCACAATCTAAACCATAATCAAGAGAAGATAATATTTAAGAAGCAACGAATGATACATTGGTGTGGTGTTCTCAAACATACTTCGATGTTTAAGTTCAAACTATGATTTGTGTTAATAAAGGAAGAGTTAGGGATTATGTAACATCTCTCACACGTAAGCCTCCTTCTATTTTTATCAAATTTGATAGCTTAGAATTTCTAGTTTGCTTTTTTGTTGGGTCGCCAAGGCCCGACTATTCTAAGCTTTTTGCTTACCTGAATCAAACTCAAGTAGGTAGGGTTGAACAAGTGGGCTTGGCCACCCAGTCTCAATCCTTAGTTGGTCGAGGTTCAACTTGTCTATTAGCTCTTGACTTGCTTTCAAAGCTTTTATTTTTGAGGACTTTCTTGCAACTCACTTTTATTTTTGGTTTATTTTTATCTTTAACATATCTAATTCTAATTATATAAAAAAATATTTATTGTTTTTTGCACTACTGAATCAAGATCGTAAATTTCAACATCTACAAAAGACTTTAAAATAATGGTATTAAGGCTTGAAAATTTTCGTATAAGAATTTATTTTTTAGATTAAAAGTTCGTTCTTGTTCTACTTTAGACCATATAGAAATTATTGATAATATTATGACGGTTTTCCATACAACCTCAGCTTCAAATAGAAAAAATTTCTAGTACTATGTAGTATAAAAGTTTTCTATACTGTTTTTTTTTTCTCTCTCCAAATAATATATTAAATTTTATATATTTATATGATAATATGACCCCATTATTCTATAATAATAAATATACACACTAATTTTAGTGCATACATTATATATATGAATTTCATCATGCATCTAAATTTTTATATTTGTAATTAATACACATGTAAATATAAGAAAAAATCTCCCCTCCTTTCTATATTGTAACACGTCTTTTCCTTTTTTTTTTTTTTTTTTTTTTTAAAAAAATTAAATAAATTTTTTTTTTTTTTTTTTTTATTTTTTTTTTTTTTTATATATTTTTTTTTTTTTTTTAAAAAAATTAAATAAATTTTTTTTTTTTTTTTTTTTATTTTTTTTTTTTTTTATATATTTTTTTTTTTTTTTTAAAAAAATTAAATAAATTTTTTTTTTTTTTTTTTTTATTTTTTTTTTTTTTTATATATTTTTTTTTTTTTTTTAAAAAAATTAAATAAATTTTTTTTTTTTTTTTTTTTCCTTTTATGAATAAATGAAATGAAATTTATAGTTGGTGCTCATTAATATATTGTCCTTTTATAGAATTTGTTTTTTTTTTTAAAAAAAAAACATTTTAAGTGAATGATGCTTTGTTTTATAACGAAAACAATTTTTTTAAAAAAATTTATTTGGCGATCAACAATGCTAAGTGTATTAATATTTTAGAAAGTTTTTTTTAGTTTGATATTGTTGATGTTAAAATCTAAACAGGTAAAGTGTAATTGACTTATAATGACAACAATTTGAATTTATAATCTAAGAAAGAACGCAACTTGCAAAATGAAACTAGATTTGGTGGGATATCTGTCACAGAAGCTCTGATGCTTAAGTTAACAAAAAAAAATCTATATAGCATGTAGAGAATTTGAGTAGTAGAGTTGACTTACTTCCACTAGGATTTTACCAAGTATTTATAGCTTTTGTTGACCTAATCCTCTCTCTTTAGGGTTTCGAGTTATCTTTTCATCTTACTTACCTTCTTTGCTATTTCGTGGGGCATCTCTCCTTTGACAGATTATGTCACCTTCCTTTCCTTACCCCAATTTTTTTGGGCTTCCTCCTTTGGCACAAACCTTTATTGCTTCCTTGTTTTTTCATTCTTTAATGTTGTTAACGCCCCTCCGTCCAAGACTATCTATAATAAATATAATTTCACCTTATAATTTTTTTTTAGAACCATGCTAAGAGCATTTCTTTAATAAATAAATAAAAATAAAATAAAATAAAAACATGTTTCACAATATTTTTAGGAAGACCATTTTCTATATATATATATATATATAATATCGTGTTTTGAAAAAAAAAATGATAATAATCTTAGTATGAATGAAAATTTTCCATATAATTTATCAACTACTATTTTTCCCCCACTAAACCCTTCTCCACATGATGTGAAGCTTGGTGGTGGAAAATGGAACTTTATTTAAAAATTTTAAAATGGCAAAAAGCTACCATTGAAATTGAAACCAACTAAAAAGGGGCAGATAATAAAGTTGGAAAGCCATTTGTCCCACACATTTATGAGGTTTTGGTGAATTGAATCTTCTCACCTCCATATCTTCTTCTCCATCCACATGATTTCATTCCCTTAAAAAAGAAAGCACACGAATAGATATATTTTAGGTTTAATAATAAATTTGTCCTTTTATGAATTTGAAAAAAAAAATTAGAATTTAATCCCTATAATTCTAAAAATTACAACTTAGTTTTCATGATTTAATAGAACCTCGTAAATAGTTTTTAGAGTTTGATAAAAATCTCATATATAGTTATAAGGATTATCAAACCATAAAGAATAAATTCTACTTATAAACCATAGGAATTAAATTTTAACTTTAAACCTAAAATTTAATAAAAACTTTTTTTTTTTAGTTATTTCCTCTCATCCATGTATTTAAAATTGATCAATAATACATTGAGTTGCAAAACTTTAGAAGTACATATGAGAGAAGAATTTTGACAAAGATTTTGACTTTTTTTTTTTCTTTGAACAAAATTTGACAAACTATTGATTAAGTATAAAGTGAGCTTTAAGTTTTCCTCACATCCCAAGCTCCATTTGTGATTAAGTTACTCTATAATCAGCAAAAGGTATGGATGGTGATAGAATCTTCTAATCAGAGTATATGTCAATGAGAAATAGTAACGGGATTTTGAAAGTTTTTCTCTTGGAATCCATTAGTATGAATATATGTCAATGAGAAATAGTAGCGGAATCTTGAAAGCTTTTTCGCTAAGAATCCATTAGGATGAGTATATGTCAATGAAAAATAGTTGAGTGCATTTTAGGCTGCACTTATATTTGTGTGTGGCCAAATCAAGTATCTAATCAATAGTTGCCACGTGACAAACTTTTTATTTTTAAATATATATATATATATATATATATTGTTTTCATTGTCATTGAAAGGGATGCATAAAGATAAGTGGAGACTTGCAGTTCTGGTTGCACCAAAGTATTATTCTATATTTGTCAATAAAAGTGTCATTTTCTACACGCTAGAGTATATCCCTTCAGTCCACATGTAAGACAGTAGACTACCTAGCTTGGCATTTAGAATACAACCATTAGGAAATACTTTGCCCTCGGAACCATTGCCACTAGGAATTGACTTACCATTGCCACTAGGAATTGACTTTTGGGGTTCATTGGATGGATGACCCAAAATGTGGGAGAAAATAAAATATGCCCTATTTGAGGTTTGTTTTTCTTTTTTTTAATTTTTTTGTTTACGTCATATCAGGTAAAATTATCAAAATAGAATATTTTCCATGCATTTTGGGCATCTTGCTCTC
Organism: Citrullus colocynthis; assembly: GCA_031780015.1. NCBI lineage: Eukaryota > Viridiplantae > Streptophyta > Magnoliopsida > Cucurbitales > Cucurbitaceae > Citrullus > Citrullus colocynthis. The sequence goes on along the minus strand of QLSR01000062.1, from coordinate 1,596,887 downwards.
TCTCGATCGGCTCTATATTGGTCTCCTCTCTCTATCTCACCCTTGCTCTCCTCATCCATTGTTCTCTCTCTATGCAACACAAACCCACTTTTGAAAACTTGCGTGAGGGAAAAATTGGGGAGAAAACCCATGAAGAAGAGAAGAAAAAAAGAGAGGATGCTGAAGCGAAGGAGAGATGAGGGAGAGGAAGGAAGAGAAAAAATAAATAAATAAAAAATGGAAGATATGATAATGTAAGCAAAAAGGACAAAATTGTAAGGTTCAAAAAGTGGGACAAAACCATATTGGGCTTTGGGATTTGGGCTTTCATACAATTATCTCTTCACTCATACAATTATCCCTAAATCCCAAACTCATCTCTATCCTTCAGAATTGTCCTCTTCTATTGGCTAACCCAAACAGATTGGTTACCCTGCAGAGTACCCTAAACCACTCCTATTCGTCAATGTTTGGTTTAACTTTTCAAGTATTTATCTTTTAGAAAAAAATTAAAAAACGAAGATGAAGAATAAGTCATTGTGAAAAAAGTTTGAATTAATAAAATAAGTTAGTTTGAGAGAAACACTAGATTCTTCATCTATATAATACATGAAATTGTCAAAATTTTCTCACTAATTCTCTATCTCACTTCCTCCATTGTTGCCGCTCACTACCAGCGCCCTCCACCAGCATCTCTAGCTACTACCGCAACCATCTATGGTGACAATCACATTTCGCGACCACCATCAGTGACTACCTTTGATGATTAACTCCAACGGCCAACTCCAAAACCACCTCTATCAAACCAACTCCATCAACCATCTCTAGCCACCACCTCTGATGACCTCTTCCTGCAACCAACTTTAGCAACAACCAACTCCTACAGCCAGCTCCAACGACTAACTTTGTTGACCAACTGCCCCAATTATCTCCAACAACCAACTCTACTAACCAATTAGATAGACTATATGCTAAAAAAAACAAATGAAAAAACCTGACAAATGAAAGTACTTTTATATACAATTTCGAAATTATGAGTTCATTGAGTTTAATAGTTATCTTTTATAGTAGTTTTACATTAATAAAAACACTTTGAATATATGGCAAATCAAACAAACTTGTATATAAAACATCGAGGGTAACTAAACATACGAGTATTTTTATTTTAAATAATTTTTATAAAAAGTATTTAGATGAAAATAAATAACTCCATCTTTTCCTACGCTTAAAAAAGCTTACCCTTCTGATTTTGTATTATTTTTTTCATCAACTTAATTATTAAGTTGTGATCTCAATATCAATCTATTGAAAGAGAGAAAGAAAAATAACACAAAGGTGTACGTGGAAAACCTTAGATTAGGGAGAAAAAACCACGATAGAAGTTTCTCTTTTTCTTTATTTGTTTGATACAATCAAAGAATTACAAGAAGAAGAATAAATAGAGATAAGAAACTTAAACAAGGAAAAAATATTGAAAACATATATAAGGAAAGGGATAAATTCTAAAATATCTCCCAAATATTTTCCTTTTTTTTTTTTTCCCAAATATTTTCCTTTTTCAACACTCCCCCTCAAGATGGAACGTAAATGTCAATTAGACCCATCTTGCTTACACATGCATCAAAGTTCTGCTTAAGCAACCCTTTGGTAAGAACATCTGCAAGTTGTTGACTAGAAGGAATATACGGAATGCAAATGCTTCCGTTTTCCAGTTTCTCCTTTATAAAGTGCCTATCTATCTCCACATGTTTTGTTCTATCATGCTGAACTGGATTGTTTGCAATGCTAATAGCAGCCTTATTGTCACAATAGAGTTTCATAGGTAGTTCACTGCTTTGGTGAAGATCAGATAGAACTTTCTTCAACCAGATTTCTTCACATATTCCATGACTCATAGCTCTGTATTCTGCTTCAGCACTACTTCTAGCAACTACACTTTGCTTCTTACTTCTCCACGTTACAAGGTTACCCCACACAAAGGTGCAATACCCAGATGTAGATTTTCTGTCAATTACTGATCCTGCCCAGTCAGAGTCTGTATAGGCTTCGATGTATTTTCTGTCGGATTTTCTAAACATCAATCCTTTTCTTGGTGTGCTCTTCAAATACCTTAGAATCCTGTTTACAGCTTCCATGTGTTCTTCGTAGGGAGCTTGCATAAACTGACTCACAACACTGACAGCATAGGAGATATCTGGTCTAGTGTGTGCTAAGTAGATTAGTCTCCCAACTAGACGTTGATATCTCTCTTTATTAACAGGAACTTTGGTAATAGACTCTCCCAATTTGGCATTAGACTCGATCGGAGTGTCAGCAGGCCTGCATCCGGTCATACCTGTTTCTTTCAGTAAATCAAGAGTGTATTTGCGTTGAGAAACTGAGATACCTTCTTTTGATCTTGCTATCTCCATCCCAAGAAAATACTTTAGATTTCCTAGGTCTTTAATTCCAAATTCGTTTGCCATTTTCTGTTTCAACTTGTTGATTTCAGCAGTATTATCTCCAGATAAAACGATGTCATCGACGTATACAATCAGAACCGCAATCTTACCTGAGACAGACCTCTTTGTAAATAAGGTATGGTCAGAGTGTCCTTGAGTGAAGCCTTGGGACTTAACAAAGGTAGTGAATCTCTCAAACCATGCTCTTGGTGACTGTTTTAATCCATACAAGGCCTTTCTAAGTTTACACACACATCGATCAAATTGGTCTTCAAAGCCAGGAGGGGGGCTCATATACACTTCTTCTTCTAGATCACCATTCAAAAAGGCATTTTTCACATCTAGCTGATAGAGAGGCCAATCTCTGTTTACTGCAACTGACAGAAGGAATCTGATTGTGTTCAACTTTGCGACAGGAGAAAAAGTCTCGGAGTAGTCTACCCCAAAAGTCTGAGTGAATCCTTTTGCTACAAGCCTGGCTTTATATCTGTCAAGAGTTCCGTCAGATTTATACTTTGTGGTGAATACCCATTTACATCCAACTGGTTTATGCCCTTTCGGAAGAGCAACACGTTCCCAAGTATGATTTTTCTCAAGAGCTCTCATTTCTTCCATAACAGCAGTCTTCCATTCAGGGATTTCCGTAGCAGCATATATGTTTTTCGGTATGGTTACAGTATCAAAACTAACAGTAAATGCTCTGAACTTAGAAGACAAATTATTATAGGAGATGAAGCTATACATAGGATACCTGGTGCAAGATCTTGTGCCCTTTCTTAATGCAATGGGCAGGTCTAGATTGGTATCACCCTCTCCTGTCTTGTCGGGCTCTTCTCCAGTAGGGTTTTGGGGTTCTATCCCTTTTTCATTATCCTCGACTGTTGTTGACACTGCCTCATTTTCAGCAACCTGGTTATTTTCTGTCATATCATCTTTACCCTCTTCTGTCGAACGTTTTGTCAGGTCCACAATATCGTTTTCAACACAGATATTTTCAACGCAAGTAGTATTATTTTCAGGATCAGTTGTACCTTGGGCTTGTGTCAGTTCGGATGATTGGACCGGAGCCAGCACATCAGTAGGGGCCGCCATTTCCTTTCTAAGATTCTTCCTGTAGTACGTTATCCATGGGACTTGTCTAGTGGGTAGGATAGTGTCGTGGGTTGTTAGAGTAGGTTCATAAAGGGAATTTGGAGAATTTGGATAGTTAGTCTCTTCATTATTGCTCTCCCCCTGAAGAGGACTAACGGGAAAAAAAGGTTGATCTTCTAGGAAGGTGATATCCATAGAGATGAAATATTTCCGGGAAGTGGGATGGAAACATTTATAACCACGCTGGTGGAGGGGATATCCAACAAAGACACAATTCTGGGCCCGAGGGGAGAACTTAGTCTGGTTTGGACCGAAGCTGTGGACAAATGCTGTACATCCAAACATGCGGAGAGGAACATCAGGTATAAGGCGAGTGGTGGGATAAGACAATTTTAGGTAGTCAAGAGGGGTTTGGAAGTGGAGAACGCGAGAAGGCATCCGATTTATAAGATGAGCTGCAGTCAATATGGCATCTCCCCACAGGTAAGATGGAAGAGAGGCTGAAAGCATAAGAGACCGGGCAACTTCAAGAAGATGACGGTTTTTTCTTTCAGCCACTCCATTTTGTTGGGGCATATAGGCACATGAGCTCTGGTGAACGATACCTTTAGTGGATAAGAACGCTCGGAGGGTATTAGTGAGGAATTCACGACCATTGTCACTTCGAAGAATGGCAATTCTGGCATTAAACTGAGTTTCAATGGTGGTGTAGAACTGTTGGAAAATGGAGGAGACTTCAGACTTATCTGTTAAAAGGAAGACCCAAGTAAGACGAGTGTGGTCATCAATGAAGGTAACAAACCAACGTTTACCCGACGAGGTGGTAATCCTCGAGGGGCCCCAAACATCGCTGTGAATAAGAGTGAAAGGTTGAGAGGGTTTGTAAGGTTGAGACGGGAAGGAGACTCTGTGTTGTTTTGCACGAATACACACATCGCAAGATAAAGAGGAGATGTCAACTTTATTAAACAAATGGGGAAATAAATATTTCATATATTGGAAATTGGGATGGCCAAGACGAAAATGCCATAACATACAGTCGGTTTCAGAAGTTGAAAAATAGGAAGATAACAAACTAGTCCTAGAGCTTTGCCTAGAGGAAGTATCATTATTAAGGAAATAGAGTCCCCTATTGTGCTGGGCAGTGCCAATCGTCTTCCCCGAGCTCAAGTCCTGAAAAATAACATCATCGGGTGAGAAAGCTACACGACAATTTAAATCTCTGGTTATCTTACTCACAGACAGTAGGTTATATGAGATTTTGGGAACATGCAGGACATTCTGTAATATTAGACCATCGAAAGGAGAAATATGACCCTTGCCAGCAACAGGGGCAAGTGTCTCGTCAGCAATTCGAATCTTTTCATTACCAGCACATGGATGATAAGATAGGAAATCGTCAGAAGTTCCAGTCAAATGATCCGTAGCTCCTGAATCAAGAATCCAGGGTTTCTGGCCAGTAACGCTAAGTAAACTCAAGGATGGAGAAATACCTGAATGTGCAATTGCCCCAAGAGTAGTGGTACCATTGTCAGCTGGGTAGTTCTCTTGACGACATGGTTCCGAGTCACTTATCAAGGCCTGATTAGGTTTGTTGTTTGGAGGTCGACGTTTACCATTCAGAGGCCGACCATGTAGCTTCCAACACTGATCTTTCGTGTGTCATGGTTTTTTACAGTTTTCACAGACTGGAGGAGGTTTCCCATTCTGCTTGTCTCCAGTTGTACTAGTTATTTTTGCGTTGAACGCAGCTGAGTCAGTAATGGAGGTACCCACAGTATTCATAGCACTCGTTCTATCTTCCTCAAGCCTAACTTCGGAACAGACTTCCATCAAGGTTGGTGTTGGTTTCTGTCCCAAAATTCGACTTCGTACAGCATCGAATTTGGAGTTTAAGCCGGCTAAGAAATCATATACTCGGTCAACTTCCTCAAGTTTGTAGTATTGAACTCCCCCACACGGACAATCCCAAACAAGTTCTCGACACAAATCCATTTCCTGCCATATCAGAGACAATTTGTTAAAGTATGATGTAACATCCATAGTACCTTGTTTACATTCGTGGATTTGTTTCCGCAGTGTGTAGAGTCGAGAGGCGTTCTGTCTTTTGGAGTATAATTTCTGGACGGCATCCCAAATATCTCGAGCTGTGGCAGCATACAGTAAGGGCTTTCCAATTTGAGATTCCATACTGTGAATTAAAAGTGACCGGAGTAGGGAATCCTCTCCTTTCCAAATGTGCTCTTGCGGGTCTCTTGGTCTGGGTTTTGGTATGTCGCCAGTTAAATACCCGAATTTGTGACGCCCTTCAAGAATCATTTTTACCGACTGAGACCAGGAGAAGTAATTTTGACCATTCAATTTTTCACCAATAGTCAGTCCAGTGGCATTGCTTATTGGACCAGACAAATAAGATGTCGGTGTAATGGTCGGGATTGTAGTTACTGGATGCACTGGATACAACGGTAAATCTGACGGGATACTCGAATTTACTGCATTTTGACCCATACGAGTAGAAGCACTTAGTGTGGCTCCGAGAGCAGCAATTTGTTGTTGAAAATTTGCTTGAAGATCGGCGAGTTGTTGTTGAAGAGAAAAGAAACCACTAGATCCGGTGGTAGCCGCGGTGGTCGGAGGAATACCGACGCCGGCATCGACTCTCGGCTGCCTAAGACACCCAGACGAACTTCCGATCTCCGCAAATGGTAGCTGTGTAGTAGCACTGGTCAAATGGAGCCGCCGATCGGGGTTAGACGCAGATCTGACCTCTTCGACGTGCGGCTGTGCGGCAGAGACGGTCGACGAGAGGCGCAAATCGGGATGGTCGGCGGCTTGTCGGTAGATCTGAGTAGCAAGCCCGACATTCTCAGATGGCGGCGGGTGGATACGAGGAGGCGCGGCGCTAGGGTTTTCCCATTTCGACAGTAGGCTCTGAACAAAAGCGGCAGCAGCGTTTGGGTTGAGCGACCGGAGATACTCGTGAATCGCAACTTGGACGGCGGATTCTGTGGTGGTGGCAGCGGCGGCGGATCCTGTCGGCGACGGTGGCGGCAGTTCTTGCCTAGGGTTATTTTCGTCAGTGACGGCTAGGGTTTCCTCACCTTGCTCTGATACCATATTGAAAGAGAGAGAAAAATAACACAAAGGTGTACGTGGAAAACCCTAGATTAGGGAGAAAAAACCACGATAGAAGTTTCTCTTTTTCTTTATTTGTTTGATACAATCAAAGAATTACAAGAAGAAGAATAAATAGAGATAAGAAACTTAAACAAGGAAAAAATATTGAAAACATATATAAGGAAAGGGATAAATTCTAAAATATCTCCCAAATATTTTCCTTTTTTTTTTCCCCAAATATTTTCCTTTTTCAACACAATCTTCATTGTTAATATTGTTGTTTTAAACTAGTTACTGTTAATAATTCTTTCGTTATAGAATCAGGATGTCTGTCCATGGAAGAAAAGAGAACAAATGAAGAATCTATTTATTTGGCAATCTAATTTTGTTTTAGGTTTAGTAGACAATATAGATTCTGTTTTTTAACGTTATTTTAGATTCTGTAATCCAATAATGAAATCAGTAACATTTTCATGATTATCCTGATTTTGAATTAAAAAGTTTTAAATTGCATAATCAAATTAAAAAGATGTATCATGTGGTAGGTAACTACGACTAGTTAAAATACATATTATGTAATTTATTATAAATTATATAATATTACAAAATAATAATTATAAAAAAATTTAATTAAAACATGTTCATAAATTACTTAATAATATTTTAAATCCAACCTATAATTTAGTGAGTAACTACAACTAGTTTATTAGGATCTAATTACTCAATTTGTTACCAAACACATATATAAAAACATGATAAATAACTATGTATTTATTGATTTTTTGTTTTCAAATTTTATTCTCAAATAGCCTACAAACAATGCCCCAAGTTTACAAAATATTGATAATGAAATACCAATCAGAGAATTAAAGGAAAAGTGGTTTCTTAAACTACCTAAATCTAGACTACATGACCATGCACTCAAAACTATTAATCTAAGACGAAAGGCACTTAAATGTTTGGGGTAAATGAAAAATGACTTCAACCATGCTAGGAGTCTAAAATAAAAATTATTAGGTTAAAAATCATTTTTAGTCCTTAAATTTATGCACATTTATTTTATAATAAAATATGACATAATTTAGTAGTTTATCTACATTTAGATTTGTAACAACTTGAAACTTTCAAATTTTCAAATTTGTAACTGAATCCCTATTGTAAATAAATTCTATCAAAATTTATTGTCAAGAATATATTTTTTAACAATTTAACATGGTGGATCTCTCAATAGTTTACCGGTCCTAAGAAATTAATCTTAACAATTTTTATGATAAGAACCATATCATTTAAAATCACAAACCTACTAAACTATTTCAATTGTTTCAAAATTGGGAGTACATCAACCAAATTCTTGCCATGAAAATTCAGAATAATTTTGAATCACTTGAGGAATAGACACGATTTCACATTTTCATTTTATGCAACCAGCAAATTAAACTCTAAAAACGTATAACATATTTGCATGCTTGAGTTTTTTTTTTTTCAAAAAAAAAAAAAAAAATCACCTCCATATTGCCTGACCACAAGATTCTAAAAGCAGTAATAAAGATTATTACATGGTTCAGAAGTCCTTAGGCATTTAGGAGATGAAAATTTGATGTAGAATTGGAAATGATTTGCTTTGTTTCCTATAGGAAGTTGGACTGATCCCCCAATTTTATGAATCAAAATTGATAAAAACTAGTCATCTCTGGAAAGTAACAAAAACCAGAGGAAGTATAGAGTAGAAATAAATAAGAAATAATAAGGGATGAAGTAAAGAGTTTGAGAAGAAAGCAAAGCAGGGAATTAGATGAGTGCTTGAACACCAAACTGCTGCATTTCCCTAACCCTCCAAATAGCATGAGAAGCTCCTTCTCCAACTTCTTCAGGATCCAACATTTGCATAGCCCATGCATAATATACAGTGTGGATTGTGTCCTGGCAATAGCAATTAACATTCCATTTAATCCAATTTAATTCAAAAATATGAAGCATAAGTCAAGTATAGAGGAAGCATATCAATCAATCAGGGGGGAGTTTATGATTTTCCTCTCCAGAAATCACTGAAATCTTCCTCGGCCTTTGCAACTTCAAGTTCGATTTATGCAGTTGAAGAAATTTGGACGAAAAGGAATCGGAAGGTCACACATCTCTCTCTTAGAACTTGTTGATGGTGTTCAGAAGTCATGCACAGTCGTAGTTTAGGCCAGATTTAAGAGAAATCCTTGGCTAGAACCTTAATCCGTGATCATCTCTATGTAATCTGAAAGACTGAAAGTCCATCTGACCTTAAATTTCGAGAGAGAGCACGCTACATAGTTTTAAATTACCGATTTACCCAAAAACTTAAACTAATGGATAACGGCTAATTTAGTATTATCCAAGACATAAAATGTACAAAAAGGAGGGTTTTCTTCCGCTGTTGGGTCCTACTCCTATTCTTTATTTTCTCTCCAATTTTCCTTATAGGTCCCATACTGATCAATGTAGTTTGATTATGATTTCGAGCGTCAATAAACATCAAATTAATCCTCCCCACTTTGTTTTTGTATCCAACAAGGTTTTGGAGATTAGAAGTTACATATTTCATCAGGATGATTTTCGTTCTAATCCTCTCCTATTCAACTCTCATTACATGAGGTGCATTAAAATAAGCAGAGTTGGAAACAGAAGAAACAAAACTCACCTTACCACCTTCTCTAATTGATCCATGAGCATCACGTACGCAGTAGACCTGCTGCGTTTGGAACTGTGGAAATTTTAAGAAAAAAGGTGTTAGCATCACTTCATCCAACAAAACAAAATCCATACGTATAGAATAACAAAGAACAAAGACTGTCGGAGCGTACAGCTACAATGATGATGGGACTGCTTCCCATCATCTTGGTCTCCCGCACTTCAACCTCTGAAATGTGCAGAATCTGTTTAACAGAACAGAAATTAGTGCTTGCATGTCGTACAAGAAAGCCTTTCATTAATTATAATTCTATCCAACTATCAAGACGTGCAGACCTCAAAATATTAACCACATGCATAAGAGGAGTGTTTAAGAGTGCTTCTGGCGCAAGCACTTTAATTATAAACAGCACTTCGCTATAAAAAAACATGCTTAATAACAAACTATTCTGATGTTTTCTTTGACACTCATATGATTGCTCGAGTGCTTCTTGGTCAAGCACCTAGGCCAAAAGGCACTCCATCTTTGAGTGTTTTTTACTTTCTACTAAAATATTGAGTAATTGCACGGATGACCTCTTTTTAGGGGCCCAACTGAAATTTGGTCAAAGGTTTAAAAACGAAAGAAAATGGTCTTCTACCAGGGTTTTCAAAGCGCAAGGCACACCACAAGGTGACAAGCCCTTTGATCGCCTCAAGGCAAGAGCGCAACTAATAAATAAATAATATATATCAAATATACATTGTAAAAACATCCCAATGTCAAAAACATACAATAATAATCAAGTTATAATAGTTCCAAAACATATTGCCAATGGGAATGTTTGCATTTGAGCTCCATTTCCACCCTCCTGTTATAAAAGAGTACAAAATAAACTTAAAACCACCCGACTGGCCACTGCTAATGTCGAAGAAGCAAAATGCAAATAAGAAAATTTATTGATTAAATTAATATAATTATAAATCACAATAAACCGTAAACCCAACCTACTAGAAATTATAATAATAAAATATAATTTTATAATTATATTTATTAAATTAATTAGAAGTTTTATTGAAGAAACAAACAAAGAATGAAGAAAGAAAAGATATAAATAAAAAACTTACCCACAGACTAAGTAAGACAACAACAAATTAAGTGGAGAAACCTTACACCCACTCACCGACTGGAAGGAAATGACGACCAAGTGAAGAAACCTTATACCCACTCACCACCTGGAAGCCATTGAAATAATTGGAAAAACCTTGAAGAAGAAAACGTCATTCAAAGAAGAAGTGATGACCAAACGGAAGATGAAATAGAAGGGAAGAATGAAGAAGAGAATTCAAAAATATTAAGGAGAAGCCGAAAAGTTCATGGCAAGTCTTTATGTAGGCCTTTCTCCTGGGCTTAATAGATTTGGTTGTGGGTAACAATCATACTTTTTTAAAAAAAAATAAATAAATAAACCAGCAGAATGTTTGGGCACATGCCTTCATCAATGGCGAAGGCACCCAAAGGTGCATTATGGCGTTGCTGGGCGAGCGCCTGATTGAAGATGCTCGCCCAGACACTTCAAGAGCCAACTAGACCCCAGGTCGCCTCGCCTCTCGCCTTAGGCGTGTGCCTGGGGTCGCCTTAATAACACTGCCTTCTACTAACCTCAGCCACATGTGAAAGTACCAATTTGACCCCAAAACACGCATGAGGGTCTCACACTCCCATGAAGTCTTGCTTCTTCTTGCTTCTCGCTTCTTCCTCTCTCTTCTTGGTCTCGCTCTCACTTATTTTTCCATTCTACAACCTTTTTCACCTTTGCAATTGGATTCTTCCTCTCACTCCTTGGTCTCACTCTCTCTTCTTGATCTCGCTCTGATTCACACACCAACTTCCATCTTTGATTTTAGAGAGAGAAGAAGATCTCGTTCTTGATGATTTTTTCTGTTATGCAACCGTTTCCTCCTTCGTCTCACGAAGAATAAGAAAAAGTTGCAAATTGCGAAATGGAAGAAGAAGAAAAATCAGGATGAGCACGAAAGGAGAAGAGAGCAAACTCACTTGCTCTTGACATGAGCCCTTTCTTTCCCAAGGTTTTCCTTTTTTTCGCCACCATATCGCCCGATAAGGGCTAGAACTACCCCTACTCCCCAGCCTAAACTAAATATAAAACATTATTATTCTTTGGATGAACCAATCTTTTGGTATATTTTCTGAAAATGCAGAAGATAGCAAAATCACTTCCTCTTGACATGAGCCGAGCCTTTGATAGCCATATTTCCCCCTCACAAGGGGGTATTGGACTGACTTGGCCAAATTTTTCCTTTGGGAAGTTAGCCAGAATGCAATTTAACACATGACAAAATTCAGCGCCGGTTCCCACACATGACAGAATTCAGCGCCGGTTCCCACACATGACTTTATCCCCTCATTGTTGCCCATTAGGAAAGTTGTCCACAAACCACCGAGCCAATTTATCAATTGCCATTTTGCTGAAAATTTTAGGAAGGAGATCTCTCTCCCCTTTGGTTGGTCTGCTACACTACCGAATGAGATTATCAACCTCCTCTTATGCACCCTCACTGGCCACTCTTTCACTAACGAAAAAGAATCATGCGGATGCATCTTATTTCGGACTTATTTACAAACTACATGGAAGGAACAGAACAATCGCCTCTTTAATGAGAAGGGAAGCACTTCGAATAGTTTTTTTTAAATATTATCCATCCTGCCATGACTCGGTGCAAATGTATATCTTTCTATAGCTCTTATAATCTCTCGTCTCTTCTGACTAATTGGAGAAATCTTTTGTAACTGTGTAAACTTTATATACAATGAAATTTATTTCATATCAAAAACCCAAAAAGAAAAAAGGAAAGGGAAAAAAACTATGTAATGGAGAAAGATGGCTCACAAGCACACGCAAACACTCTCTCCATCTCACTCTCTTTCTGCCCGGTTTCCAAATTAATCCAGCATTCATTTGGAGTATTGCAGGTTAATATTAAAAAATAATCGTTTGTATCATTTTTGTGATGCAAAAGCCCTTTTATGTATCTAAAACTGGATTTACGATAATTATCATGGAGATGCAGCGCTACAAACTGAAGTTCCACGGAAAGTCTATGCTGAGAAAATGGTAGACGATAATTATTCCAACGAGAGAAAAAGGTCCACAATTAATTAACAGAAGTACAATATAGATGCACCACCACCAAGCCCCAAACAAAAGGAAGCACAAGCAATAAACTTCAATAACAAAAGAAAGATAGCATTCAGACAATATATCCTTACCTTGTTATCGAAGAAGATACCTTGGCTCTGGTAAGCCCGATGCTCTGCTTTACAACGTTCAATTACCTCAGAACTACAGTATTTCTTTAAAGTTTCAGAATCTCCCTGAAACATTAATATAGGTTACAACTTGAAAACCTCCATGTCAGAAACTCTACCTTAATCATCAAGCCAGACTATACAAGAGTTAATTACAAGAAATACAACATAAATAGTAATGATTTTTGGGGAGGGGAGATAAGCATCTTTCATCTTAGAAATAAGCTTAGCACTAACCTTCATATAAGAAGTTAACACTGGTTTGATTGCTTCTTGAACTTCAGCTACGAAATCTGGTAAGGAGAAATACCTAATCCACAGAGTTAAAGAGGAAAAAACCAAATCAGATTCCCTTATTCAAACAGATAAGTACCAAAGCTCCAAAGGAAAAATCTTACGGATCTCTACGACGAATTTCCTTGAATGATGTAGCAGCATCTGATTCTTGAAACACATTTTCATTTATGCTGTGAGAAATAAGAAAAATAAATAAAGCTTCTGGCTACAATTAGCTACAGAAACATAAAACCATGACAAGAAAACAAAAGCTAACAGATAACTAAATATACAGTTTATGGGCAAAATACCAAATTGCCCATTATCAAGCTCACAATTGGAGCAGCCAATAATGTGTAATTTATCACTCCCAACCAAATGCCTCGCAAAAATAAATAAGGTCGAGATAGCCAAATAATTTGGCCTTTCCCATTAAAAGGCCAAGTTGCATGATCGCACAGAGCTCAAGTTTCTCTTATTTGTCAAACCATTATGATGCGATAAATACTTACTCCTGAATTTTTTGAACAATAGGGTTATCACTTGTCTCCCACCTTTCACGAATGTCCTCAGCTATCTGTCAATTCCAACATAAGAAAATATTTTTACATATTAGATTAAATATTAAACATTAAAAAAGACCTAAAAGACTAAGTTTTCAGGTACCAAAGTACCCTAACTCACAAAGTCAAAAAGATAAATTTGGACCTAACCAACCATTGAATAGTTAAGAAATTTCCTCAAACTTGTCCATCTCCCAAGTTTGTTTTTTTCCCTATATTCAGTTTTCCCAGCCCCTGCTAACATTAAGCAACTCGAGTCCAAAGTTGAGTTTTGTTAATTATTATGTATTCAATGTCCCAATCCCCAACCTCAAATTTTAAAAATTATCCAAAACCCCGCAAGTTATTTCGTGCAATAAGTCAAAATGCGCGTAAGTTGACCCAAACACTAAGAAATACATACATACATACGTATATACATATATATAAACAACAACAACAACAAACAAACAAAACAAAAACAACCCCAACTTGACCTCAACCCAAAAGTTCTATATTATTATTGGGCATTCTATATTCCAAACATGGTCCTAACTCCCGCAGATCATTCCATCCATGTTGTTATGTTCCCATCTTGATCCTAACCCTAACCCCCACCCGTTTTTTTATTTTTTTAATAACAGACTGAACTTTCATTGAGTAAAGAATAAAATACAAGAGCGTCTAAAAAACCAAGCCCACAAAAGAGAGAACCCGCATAAAGAAGGGGCTTCCAATCAAGAATAATTGCAAAAAGCCATCATCACTAAGTCCTAGAGAAAAAGCATAAAACCAAACAATGTTAAGAGTCCCCCTTCCATCCCTATAAACGTCCTATTATTCCTCACCCCACAACACAGCATAAACCCATGCTAAGGTCCATTCCATTCCTCTGAAGGTCCATTCCATCCCACAACACAATACAAACCCCCACTAGCCACAAAAACTTCCTCTTCTCCATAAAAGGCAAATGGAGAAGGAATTCCTCGATCATCTTTATAGTCTCCAAGTTGTAAGCCATAAAAAATGCAACAAAATGACTTAATCAAAAAGGACATCTTTTTTCAAAGTGCATCTAAAGTGTTGACTCTTCCATGGATAACCTACCAAGTGAAAATTTGATTTTTTTAGGGTATTTATGTTCAGAGTGAGGGTACCTACAAGCACCTTGACAAATGGGATAAGATTTTCAGTTCCAATTGGTAAGGGTGGATTGGGCCTCCATAGTATAAAAGACAAAAGCCCAAATCTTTTATCCAAGTGGTCATGGTCTTATCAAAAAGAGAAAGAGGCTCTACGATGGTTGACTAATAATGCTAAATTTGGCACAGATCCTCTTAATAACCTCCCTGGAAGTTTCTCCCTTTGCACTTCTTCAGAACCTTGGATGAATGCTCCAGTAGGTAACGGTGCTTCCACCGATTTTTGGTATGATTCTTGGTTGACTGGCCACATTTAGCCCTCTGTTTTTCCAAGCTGTTCTCGGTCTCTACCAGAAAGATGGCCTTGGCCAAAGACTGAACTTGGATTTTGTTAGACTTTTGAAAGATGATGAAGTATCAGAATGGGCTGGGCTGATTTAAGTCTTCATTGATGAATGATGAACATCCACGTAGCTTTCGATGAATAATTTGGGTTTGGCCTCATGAGACCAATGGAGTTCTTTTCTGTCAGATTCCTATTCCCTGAAAGATGATGAAGTATCAGAATGGGCTGCGCTGATTTAAGTCTTTGTTGATGAACATCCACCTAGCTTCCGATGAATAATTTGGGTTTGGCCTCATGAAACCAATGGAGTTCTTTTCTGTCAAATTTCTATTCCCTCCAGCATAACCTTGATCCATCGGCTGTGAGCAATCCTCATCTCTATACTAAGTTGATTTGGCATGATGAATACCCAAAGAAGGTAAAGTTCTTCTTTGGGGGAGCTATCTCACAATAGGCTCCAAAAGGTGTCTCCTACATGGCCCTCATTCCAAACTGGTGTACCTCTTTGCAAAAATAGTTTAGATACACAATCTCACATTGTTATACACTGCCCTCCTGCTCAACGTTTCTTGATTGATCTTCGGAATGCTTTCGTTTGATCGGGGGTGCAACCAAATGATCCATTCTCCCTTCTCAATCTTCTTCTGTTGGGTCACCCCTTCAAGAGCAAGAAAGGGCTCCTATTGAAGAATCTCATTCGATCATCTTGTGATCAGTTTGACTTGGAAGAAACAGCAGAACTTTCAATACAAAGGAAACTGGATACCCAGATTTTTTTGACAGTGCTGTTTTCTTCGCTTTAACTTGGTGTAACTTGGAGATGTCTTCTGTAACTACTTTGGTTTGGAGCTTTCTCTCTCCCCCTTCTTTCGTAATTTCAAGAAATTCTTTGTTCTTTAAAATAAAAGAATACATAACCCTATCTCTGGCAGTCAAGCACATTAGATGAAACTTAGCAGCAGATACAGAATTGTATAGAAGAAATTATAATACAGTATTAAAATTGGAAATACATACCTCTTCACCCTTTGACTTTATAGGTTCACTATAGTCTGTAAAACGCTTGAAGATGGGATGACCTTGCATCTAAAGGAAGGAAAAAAAAAAAAAGGAAAAGGACTGATTTGGTTAAAAAGATTTAAAAAAGAAAAATACTCCAATAGAAGCTTTAATGATACTCCATAAGACAATGGCAACTTATAAAATTTACCTTCTCCCTGAATGCCTCCCACTTCTTACTCCATCGAGACTGCTTTGATGGCAAAACAACAACATCAGTTCTAGTACTTTTTTCAACTTTTGGTGAGGCTGAAGGCTCATATTCTAAATGCTTTTTCTTATGTGGTTTTCCACTCAACTCATCCTTTACAATTTCATATCCCCTCTTTGTTAAGTCGATTAACTTTGTGCTTTTCAACCGTTCAAATGCAGAGGATATGCCCGATGAAGGAATGCTGGACTTGAACTTCCCAAATACTGTTTCAGAGGAGCCACTAGAACCAGGATGTTGGTGTTTGGTTTCGTCAGAACTGGCCTCGCTTCCATATTTTGTTGCATCAGCACCATGATGAGTTGAGGAACAAGTAGATTCAGAAGAATTCTTATGACTGAATCCAAAAGCTTCTTTTACCTGGTTCCAATAGTGTTGAAATATTAATATCATGGGTATGGTTATATATGTTTGAATGACACATCACATAACACAAACCTCCCCCGTAGCAGCAGATATTTTCTCTTTGACATCTGCAGAAACCTGCAAAAATTAAAATTAAAATGATGAATAAGTTCCATTCCACGAAAAATTGAATAATAGTCTCAAATAAATAGCAGGAACGGTCTAGGGATGCCATAATATTTAACAACTCGTGAAAGAAGCAGATTTTCCCCACCAAGTGTGAGGAAATAAAACTAGAAAACCCAAATAGCAATTGCCTGCCCATAACAAAATAAAGATTAATAATAATAACTAAATAACATTTTAAAATTAGTGGGAGAGAGGGGAAATGTACTAACCCAGGCATACTGTACAAACTTGAAACTACTTAAATATTTATTCAACATCACAGATAAACCGCAGCTAAATACAGGCAGCATGTAAATGGGGGGGAAAATCACCTTTCTAGCTGTAGCCTCAGCCTCAGACCAAACGCCATCCACCTGCTTGTAAAGCTGCTCAGTTGTCTGCTTTGTTCTGCATTCGCCATTTCACCATCTCAGGCCATCCATTGAAGTGCCCACCCAGCCTTGACATACAAGGGTATGTCTCAGCCTGTTAACAAATACCACTAAAACTATGCAAGACAAGGAACAAAGTTCTCAGAAGATTACCTAACTTTTAGGTCTTCCTTCACACCTTTAAGTTCTTCTGCCTTCTCCTTCCACTCTTTGATAGATTGTTGAAATTCTGGGTTTCTGCAATGTTTCCCAGAACACTTATTACAGAACTAAATACCATGGATACAAACCATGAAGAAAAAATAGTAAGACGGTCAATACAAGAAGCAACTACAAGCTAAGAAGTCATACATCTGGTTCCTAATATATAACAGTCGACCATTATTAGGAAAGACTAATTAAATAAATAAGCTTCATGCTTTTTACTAAAAGAGCTATTAGTTTGCTTTGAAAATCTTTCTTCAATTGAAAATATATGGCAAATAATCTCATAACTCTTGGCCCCTAAACGTCAATCCAAGAATAGTTCAATGGATAAGGCATCAATTGGCATCTCAGTGGTGATGATTTAACCCCCCACCCTTGCAATGCAACAACTAAAAAGGATCTTGGCCCCTAAACAGAACTTCAAGCCTCTGCAAAATGCCTGGGAAAATTATTTTGGAACATCAAAGTCTTACCCAAGACAGAGTTATCCACAAACTTGGCAATAGGGAAAACAGCCAAACACCTCCTTTTGCTGTGATAGTTGGCTGTTGGATATTCCCTTGGCTTCTCCGTACTCCATCTTAAACTCCTTATCAATGCAGAAAAATGTCCCTGATCAGGGATCATTGATTGCCAATTTTGGAAATTGGAACCTTAAGACCAAGAAGAGAACAATATAAGGCTACAATTGAGAAATGGACAGGTCTCTCTTCTCTAACCTATTATCTGCCATATATTTGACTCACACAAGAGACCTTCGACTATGGAAGTTGGGGTGCAGGGATCCTCCACAACAAAATCCCTTATAAATGGCATTGGTTGTAAGCTAGGAGATCATCAGCGCCTTTACATGGATCGATATGGACAGACTGATACCCAAAAAGGTCAAACTTTTCTCATGGGAACTTAGTCATAGGGCCATTAACACTTTAGATAAACTTCTGTGTTGATTGCCACACATATCCCTATCCGCATACTTCTCCTAAGAAACATGAACACTTTAGTTAGCCAGCATGTCCATGTTCAACCTGTGTCAGACACTTAGAGACCCCGACATTTGCTAGACATGTATTGGACACTTGTTAGTACAATAGATGTATTACACACTAATTGTACAAAATCAAAGTAGGTCCAACATTTGTTTGACATGCATCAAACACTTGTTAAGTACACTAATTACTGAATAAACACATATATGACAACACTAATAAAATTAGAGAGCAAATGCATCAAACTAATTTTTTAAGCACATAAATGCATAAACTCAATGACTTTGAATTTCCATCTTGTATAAAAATAATCTCTCTTAAAAAATGTATATTTTAATGTGTCCTTGGCATGTCATATATTGTTTAAAAAAAAATGGCATGTGGTCGTGTTAGTATCATATTGTGTCTATCCATGTCTTGTATCCATATATGTGCTTCTTTGCTTTTCTCACATGCTTATATGCTGACAAGCTCGGGAAGGGAGATTCTTTCCTCTTTCAAATGCTCGACAACTCTCCCATGTAATCCAAATAGTCTCATTCACTACACTCTGATAAGCTACGCTTTCTCGAATGGGAAAAAAAAAAGTTTTATGGACGCACCTAGTTTGAGCTGTTTTTTGAGCTACTTCTACTGGAATCAAGAAAAACCAACAGATTATAAACGAAAAGGTAAATCTTTTGATAATTTTTCTAATTATGTAGTTTATTCAGTTATATCTTATTGCAGAATTTTTATAGCTCCCTTTATCTCATTATATTTCTTGTTTCCTATAAGAAAAAGTCAATGGAATTCAAGTTTCTTCTTAAAAATATTGATTATCCGTTGTAAGGGGAAACATTATATTGGTAGATATTTATGTTTTAATCAACCAAATGGATAGTTTAGTTGCTTTAGTTGGCCTAAGCTGCTTGGTTTTAGCTTCAAGAGCAGGCAGATTCCTTGAGCAAGGTCTAAACTAACCTGCACCTTATATTGAAACATATGTGATACATCAATAGATTCATGTCTTCATGGATCTTCCATCAGTCATACAGCCTTAATAAATTACATACAAAATGGAAAACAATTCACATGCATTTTACTTGCTTTGTTGGATAAAGAAACACTTGCAGAAAAGCTAAAACAAATATACATGCAAGAATATTATAATCTTAAAGGAGAGGAATATACTTGTCAGCTTCTCCTTTCACTTTCTTTGAGAACTCATTGAATACACTGAATCTACGATTGATGGAATAACCATTTGGTAATAGCAATTGTGATCTCGTGCAGGAGCTCTACCATACCAAAATGCAACCATAAATTAAAACAAACTTGATATTGAATAACTTTACACCACAGAAATCCATCCTATGAAGATTACAGCGGAGAACGATGGGATAAGGATAAAGCAAAGGGAAAAAAAATACCCCATGGGAAGTAAGATGATAAAAAATGCTTTGTCTTGAGAGTAATATATCCCGAACTAATTTTCTGCCAGCCATTAAGATTTAGTCACTGCGACTCTGCACAAAAACTCTTTCTTATAAAACAATAATTAACACAATCTAATTGGTATCATGCGGATCTATATTTCCTGAATGAAGTAAAAATTTAATGCACGATTCAAGTTTTGAGGAAATTTTGTAATGTTAAAGGAAACTAAAAGTATTACAAGTTCTGAACTAAAAGAAAATTTCTCCATGTAACCACAATTTTTTATTTAAACGTAGTTATATAGGTGAGGTAAAAGCTACTTCTAACCTCTAATTCTAATGCTATTGTTAGTAACCGACAAAAGGAAGAATATAATGAAACAATAATAAATGGAAGATTTTGGATTTCGAAGTTGAATTCCACCTTACCGCTGTTGAGGACCCTGAATCGCTGATATTGGAAGGATTTCAAATTAGTCCATGTGTTCGGGTGGAAAAAAAAAACAAGGAAGTTGAAATCATTTGTGATATGCATCGATGGTTTCTTCTATATTCAAGCAAACTCTACACCAGTGTTCTATTTGGTTTGGACATGTATTTTTCTGTTTTTTAAAACTAATACCAATAATTTCAATTCTTTCAATACAGCTTCCCAATTCCAACAAGTTTTTTATAGCTGAGCAAACACTACATACAGGTAAGCTTTCCCTTTTCCTTCATCTTTTTAAACCATTTTTTTCAATCTATTTATTAATTCGGATAAGAATAGTATGTTTTCATTTCCTTTTTATTTTTTATTCAATTTCTTTATATCCTAATCAGCGATGTATGCATTTTTAGTGACATAGTTTTCATTTGGAATGGTTGATGAAGAAATCAACAAAATATACTCTAAATGAATTTCTGACAAGAAATCAACATAAATTAACGAAACAAAATCAAAAAAATCAAAACCTTAGGTATATGAAAAGTGAGTGGCGGTGCGACCTCGCCAACAGCAAGAACAACAGAGATAAGCAACTCTGGTTGCTCGGAGAGGCGAGAGCGTGCGGGGGACAGGGAGCGGCAGCGAGTTCGTCGGGAGGCTGAGACTGCGCAGCTGAAAGTGCAGCGTGCGGTGGCAGCCGCTGAGATTGTGTCGGGTAGGAGCGGCGTCCGGCGAGCAGCGGTGCAGTGGATTGTACTGGGAGGCAGGGGTGATGGCTGCCCTTGAAATAGGGTTTAGAGAAATTAGAAGGGAATGGTTGGGAAAAAATAAAGGAAAAAGAAGGAAAGGACGGCTGAGTCCTGCGTGCGGAGAGGGAAGGAGAGAATATAATGCAAATTTTCTTTTTTTCTCTCTTTTTCTTATCTTTTAACAACATTTAGATGGTAAGGAATTAAATTCGACCTTATGATTGATAATTTAAGTCTTAGTCGAGTCATGTTCATGTTAGCCACATATAGATTGTAGTAAACTTAGTTTTATTTTGTCTGTTAAGTAGGCAATGTTACATAAAAGTTTTGGGTGAGGAAACTCTACAATGTGGTATACATCACACATGTTTAAAGGTTTAAATCGAAAAACAAAATAAAATGAGTGTAATAATAGAATTTTGAAGGACAACCTAGTTGAACGTTGCCTCCATTAAAGATTTGAAGTTCTATTTATTCACATATTGACCTAGAGTTAAGGTTTCCGGTTTTTCCTTTTGAATAGGATCGAAAGAAGTTAAACCAAACCTATGGGAGTTGTTGAGTATGCATTCGATATGTGTTAGGGGATGTGCTTGGGACACCTCTCCCCTAACCTCTCAACTTTGGCAATGGTGGTCTATTGGGCTTTTGACTTTTGATTTGGCTTCCTTGTTGGGCCCTAGTTATGGTTGATTGGGGCTCAAGTATTAATCGGCTCTAAGTTCTTCAACTTCAAGTACACCTTCACTTTGAAAACTTTTCCTTTTAATCTTCTCTTGGGCTTAAGTATGCTTTTTTAGGTCAAATTTTACCTATAATAGTCACCTTTAGTCCCAAGTTGGAGCTTGTGATTTTACTTTTAATTGTTATGAGATGGACACCTAGAAATCAATTTAGGATAATGATTTGTAGTTAGAGTTTGTCCTCTCTTGTTCTACATATGTGTGTTCCTAATGGATCAATTTGTCCATATTTGAATTTATGCTCATTGCAACATTTATCTCAAATGTTAGGCCCGCCAAAAATAACTAATCCAACCCATTGGTAAATGTCAAAATGTGTATATTTTTACCATCCATTTTACTACTTTTCTTTAGCAAAAGAGCAACTCCATATGATGTTTTGACCCAATATGGCCTAGAATAAGCAAAAGGAGTAAATGTGTGTCATTTAACAGTTTAAGTTAGTTTAAGCTATTTTGAACCAATTTTATGAACTTTTATAGTTGTTTTTATCAATTTTACAAGGAAAACCACTTATGTGACTGCATCATGCTCTAGATCAAGTCAAAGTGCACTTCAATTGTTCAAACTTACTTGTTTTGCGGTCTTCAACCATTTTATAGCTCTAAAATTACCTAGGGCCATTCAATGCATAAGATTTAGCCATCCTCCAGCCTCCCTAACCTATACAATGAGAAGGAATCCTAAAAAATCAAGAATCTTCATTCATTGGGAGAAAAACCCACAAGTTACATCTATAAACTCTTTAAGAACGAAAGTTCATCCGAAGATAAGTTGTCACTCTTACCTGTGAGAACATGCACGATTCACCCTTGAAAAAGGTTGAATCTGTCCTAGAGAGTTCTTTAGAGTGAGGTTTTTTACTCGAGTAAATTATTGTATTGTTTTCCAGTTGTCTTTTATTCACTATTTGTTGTTATTTCGTTTTTTTCTTATATTTTAGTACTTGAAATTGACACTTGTAATCCACGTTATTTGAATTACTGAAGTCTATTTGTATTCTTCTACTCGTCGACTAATTTTCTAAGGGATTTAGTCACGTAGATATCTCTAAGACAATATGACTTGAGTCGATGCAACCACATTGTATTGCATCCTCCTTTCTATTTATGTTGTTGATTAAATGTTATCTTGTTAAGTTAAACCAACCGTTTAAATTAGCATGTCAACAAAGTCTTAATGGTGCAAAGGTTAGGATATAAGTGAACTTCACAAAATAATCGATCACATACTATAATAATCCACTGACTATTATGACTCACAAACTATAATAACCACATATTATAATAACCAACTAAATGTCTCGAACAACCCATGTACTTTTATGGCTTCCCCATCCCCATCTCCACTCCCCATGTCATTCCCCGTCCTCTCGAAATCTCCCATTGGACTGGGGCGAAATCCTAGAAAATTTGCAAGGATCAAGTTTCATAGGGAAATTTTTTTCTACTTTGGTTTCTAATAAAAATAATTAATTAATTTAATAGCTACTATTGAATTTTTTTAATTAAATAGTTAAATTTCTCACTTGTTTTTTTTTATATGATTAATTCTACAATGAAAAATTTGAATATAAAGAAAAATTACCCAAATTCACTAGTAGAATAAAATAAATACTCATCAAACTATTCATATATACAACTTAAATATAAATATTCAATTCAAACATACCCATTATTATCTTGACCATCGACATAATAAAACTTGAAATTTAAATATGACATTTACGCAATAATAAAGATAAGAAAAATTATCTTAAATGACAAAACTGCTGAAAATATTTACCATTAACAGTAAAATACACAGCCTATCTGCAATATACCGCGATAAATTGAGCGACTACTATTTGTGTCTATTGTGACACAAATAGTAGTCCATTACAATCCTATCTCAGATAGATAGTGAAATTTTGTTATATTTATAAATATTTTAATTCTTTTTCTTATATTTAAAAAGAGCCCTAAAGATAATAATACAATAAATAAATAAATAAAATAAAATAAAACCAAAAACAACTTAAATTTAGCTTACACGTGTGGGCTTTGGTATTTACATATCTTCGGGGCCCAAACGTTTGGGCTCTTGCTTTGCATGTTGACTATTGTATCTTATGTTGAACATCGGTTTATGTGGTTGATAGGGAATGATTCCCTTTCCAAAAGCACTTTTATTTTATTTCAGATTTTCTCAAACAACTTTGTTTGAAAATTTAAAAATAAAAAAACCAAAAACAACTTAAATTTAGTTTGGACTTTAAACAACCCCATGGTTTTCAATTTAAATTTAGAAAAGTGTGTTTGTTTGTAACCTACGAACGTGTTTAACTCGCCAACTTCATAAGTATGGTAATAATTACAATTTTATTATTAAACTTTGAATTTTAAAAATCAAACCCTTAAACTTTCATAAGGTTAAAAATTGAGCCCTCTCTATTTAAGTCCATTAAAAATTGAGTCATTCTCCCTCTTTAGTTTCCACTTTTGCTCCATGTTGCATCACTATCATACTCTAGCTCTTGTTCTACGTCCATTTCATCATCTTTGTCTCTCTCATAGCGGTAGCTTTGAAGTTGAAGGCTCCCTCCTCAGCCCAGTAAGTCTTTTTTGTTTTGGGGTCTTACATTTGGTGCTTATTGATAACTTGTAGAAACACAAGTTATTGTACTCTATTTTGAAAATCATTAGAGTAATTTAGAATTTGAACACATGGTTTGAGAAAGAAATAGTGTAATATGAGTAACTTTGCGTTCATAATACTTACAAAAACTTATATCTTGGAAATTATGGGTTTTATATTTTTTTGAACGCAGGATTTAACAAAAGTAAACCAAAAATGCGTGATGACAAGAAAAGATGCTGCTAGATATACTAAAACCATATCATTTTCAAATCAACGTGTCGAAGAACTTGACATCGAGAAGAAAAATAGTTGATAAACGCATGGGCGAGAGCTATCGTGTCAATATGCAAGTGGATGACTAATTTGACCGGCCCACGACTAAACTAATGAATTTGAGACGCGAAGAAGTCTGCGCAGCATAGCATAAAATAAAATGCAAAGGTGTCAAACAATCACAGAAATTGCTTTTTGGAAGCCTATAAATAGCTCGCGGGAGTTCAAATTGAATAGAGAGAAAATAATTGGTGAAAACTCTGCTCAATCTCCTTTATCACCATTGTCACCTTCTACCTCGAACTCTCTTGTGAGTGAAAATTCAATGTTGCCTCTCAGAGAGTGAGAATTCATCCGTTCCACTTATGCAAATTATATCAAACAACCTCCACCTCAAGCCTCCAAGAAGCAAGACGTTGCCATTGGCGACTTAACGCTATTCATTTCACATTTCACTTTCATTTCCACCTTTCTTATTTGTATTAAGATTGTGATATCGAAAGACTCATATATTTCTTTAATATAAATTTGATTGATCCCATATTTCCATCCATTATCATCTTTATCATTTGACATCATGGGTAACTAAATTTTCTAATGGGTTGAGTGGATGAAACTAACATTTTCAAAGTTTCACTAAAGTTGCATTCCTCTTGTTTAAATGTGTGCTAAAAACATTGCAGAAATATATCAAAAAAATAGGTTTAAGTATAATTAATTACTTGAGAGAGTAAGTAATTAACCATTTTTGTTTAAAACAAGTAAATAATTAGCTTTAGAGATAAAGTTAATCTTTTATTAAGAAGAAACTCATCATGTGTCTTAAAAATAAGATAAATGTGGTGTTGAAGCATCGAGAGATGTGTTCTCAATTTTGAGTATGCAACATGAATGCCTACTCAAGTATTACTTAAAAATATGTTAGTGAAGTCTTCTCAACCCTACTTTCTCCATAAATTGTTAAAGCTTCCATAAAAGCCAGACATAAATTGATACCGACTCCTCAGAATTTGGGAGATCAAATTTGAATTTGAGGCAATGGAATTGGGTTCAAGCTTTCCCCAGCCCCTTCTCATCGGCCCGTAAAACTCACTCGGATAAGCTATTGGAATTGGCTCTGTATCGATGGAATCTCATCATTGATTTTTTCATCTAAACGCCTGTTGTTTTGATTGTATTTATACTTGACACTTTGAACATCATCTTCCACGGATCATTATCCCTATGTTCATTCACCATTCTCATACTTATAAATTCATTTTTAGTTAACTACTATAAAGACAATTCAACACATTCTTTTTACATATATCCTTTTGTATACCAAATTGCATTAAATCAAAGATTTTTCTTAACATCAAGTTGTTGCAAATCCTAAGTTCAATCTTGGACTCCCCTGGAAACCTGTTATAAACTTATAGTTGGGTTTTTAATAGAAAACTTGCGTTTCACTTAACCAATTTTACATAACATTAAAGTGACATAAAAAATCAACGCATCATTTTCAATTGGTGTTCAACGCAACACTTATTAGTTGTTATTGTGAGAGAAAACATCAAAATTACATGTTTCTATTTTTTTTTTTCAAACAAGCATGTAACTTAATATATGTATAGCCTTATTAGAGAGGCCTAATTTTTACCCTTGTAAAAGTTTAAGAGGTTGTTTGGTTTGAGATTTTATAGATGTCCAGGAATTAAGAATGTATGAGAATAAAAAGCATGGAAATGAGATTGTTGGGAATCAAGAATGACTGTGTTTGGTTGTGTATGGGAATGTTTTCAGAATTTTATGGGAATAAATTATCTTTATATTTAATTTATAAAATTAATCATGAACACATCTACAAAATTTTAATAGATCAATTGACAAACAATAAATTCAATCCAAAGTTTTAAGCAAAATTAATTATTCAACAATCAAATAATAATATTAATTATAAGTATTTATAAAATGAGTAATTTATAATTAAAGTTACTTGATTGCATGATTTATATAATTATGATGTATTAATTAATAAAACAATCAAAATTAGTTTGAAAAAACAATTATAACATTTTGTCATTAAAAGTTAATTAATTATTATTAATCAATGATAAAATAATTATAATTATTACAAAATAATCTCATAAGATAGTTAATTAATTATTATTAATCAATGATAAAATAATTATAATTATTACAAAATAATCTCATAAGATATTAATCATAATGATAATCAGTTAGCTATATGTATAATTTATTAATGAATTGGTAGTATTAATGCACCACTTCTTCATGGTTTATTGAAAACATAAGTGTATATATATGATTAATTAATTTATTTATTTATAAAGCTAAGGTAGTTAAATTCAAATATTATAATTTAAATTTTAATATAATTTTCTAAATTATAAATTTAATATTCATATTTTAATTAATTTTGATAATATATAAAAGGTTAAAATTTTTCTTTTGTCCCTCAACTTTGAATAATGTTTTATTTGGTCCCTAAACATTTAAAAATGTCTGTTTTAGTCACTTAAATTTGAATATTGTTTTATTTTGGTCCCTAAACTTTTGATAATGTTCGTTTTAGTCCATGAATTTTTAAAAAATGCTTATTTTAGTCCCGCTATATCAATGTTTTGTTAACTCTTGAACAAAAGGACAATGTACCTTGTGTTTTTGGATGACTAGCTACAAAATAAAGTTAGCTATGCTAAAAATCTTGAGTTTCATTTTAAAAGACATTTTAGTTCAAAATTTTGGTCGTTCAATATTTTGACGTGCTGGTTATTGGCATTTTACTTCACCTTCTTCTTACTCAATACATCTAGAGCCTTTGTCATCAAAAAATACAAGCTCCCTCACATTTATGTTGAAGAGTTAACATAATTTTAATAGTAGGGACTAAAATAAACACTTCTTACAAGTTTAAGGACTAAAACCAATGTTTTTTAAAGTTTAGTTACTAAAATAGAACAAGACTCAAAGTTCAGGGACTAAAATATGATTTAAACATATATAAAATATAAGAATAAACTCATGTATTAAAAGAGGAGAAAGGGTGAGCATCAAGAAAACCTACACTTTTGGATGGGTATCCTCCATGGATATAAAGAATGCATGGGAATAGCTTATTCTCATACCTAAAGCTTCAAAACTTGTACCAAACAAGAAAATGTGTATCCCTTACCCATTCTCACCCTTATTCTCATCCCAATTCCCTCAATCCAAAGGGTCCTTAAGAGTTTTATTTTTAAAACTTAAAGTTTAAGGGTATAATTGCAACTATTACCATATTTCAGGGAATGATTTTTGCAATTTGCCCTTATTATTATGAGTAGTAAAAAGAGAGGAATGATGGTTTCTTAAAATAGCGCCAAAATTTATTTCATAAATCCTTTATAGTGAGAGAAAGGAAGAAATAGTTTTGATAAAATGAGCGTAGCTCGATCAATATCAAGTTGTATTATTCAAATAGAAGAACACACCTGACCTTCACGTGACACTAGTGAATTTGATTTAAGGGAGAAAGAACATGATTTGGGAAAGAGAATACCTGGACATCGGTGTGGTGCTTTTCACGCACTTTGATGCTTAACTTAGAGTGCGAAAGAGTATAAAAGTTTGAGGGTTTAAGAGTAGGATTTACGTTATCTCTTTAGGAGTTATAAGGATATATTTATATATCTAGGTTTTATCATGTTTCTTTCAAGAATTTGGTTATCAAATAGTTAAATTATATATATTTATGGACCTGTTAAACTATGGTGTGTTAGGACATGCCCTTTGTGCATATTAGTGGGCTTCTCGACCTTGGCGGCCGAGGGATGACTTGCCCCAATACGTCTTGTCTTGGACATTTAGCCTCGGTCCGATTTACTTTTCTCTATTTTTAAATTTATCATTTTAATCCAAAATTACCTATAACAAAAAGCATAATGACTATACTGAAATAAAGATTAAAGTAAAATAACTAAATAGTATTTTTTCATAATTTTTATTATTAACATTATTATTTTGAATGCAATAGGTTTGCTCGATTTTTTAGTCTATGTTGCTCATTTTTAGATGTAGATGTATAATTAGTTTAGTTCAACTTTCAAATTTGATTAGATGAACGTAGCTATCACGTTAAGATAATTTTAAAATAAATTAAAATAGATAAATATCAGTTGTATCAAATTAATATTAAGAAAAATGGCTAAATCAACCAAACTACCCCTATTAACACATTAAATAAATAAGACTATTGTTTTAAAATTTTAACAGAATTGATAGTGACTACATCGAAATTTTTGTATGGATAACCTAAATTTAGTCGCCATAATGTCAAATGACTCAAATAATAAAAACAATGAAACTAACATTTGGCTTGCATTACAAACCATTGACCAAGGTTAAATTGTCCACTTGTGATTGTGGGTTCTCACCCATTGCTAATTGATGAGAAGTTGAATATGATTTCACATTCATAAAAAGTCATAACTAAGATTGAAAATCTTAACAATGGCCGAGACTTTGTATTTTCTAAAAATTGCAATGCGCCTTGAAATCACATTTGTGGCCTCATCAAGTAAACCTGCAACTACAAATAAGCTCTAAAACATTGGATGGTGGTTTGTGATGTAAGTAAATTGTTCAGTATTTCAAAATTTGGGTCATTTGATATTATTACAACCAAATCTAGATCATCCATAAAAATAAAGATAAACTTTGGCTTTCAAATTGCTTAATTGAAAAAGCTTTAGTCGATTTTTAAATTTAATTTTATTTCACACTTAAAATTAAAAATCCAATTATTTTTTCGTTTTAAAATTTATTCATGATAAAAGTGGAAAATCAAACCATCAATTTTGGAAATGGTAATCCAATCATTGTTGAATATAGAATACCTTTCATATGAGTCAAGGTTTGAAAATGAAAGTTTTAGATTGAAAATAAAGCTAAAAATTGAGAAAATTTGAAAATTAAAAAAAGTAGCCAATTAAAAAAGTTTCATCATTCATCAAAAATAACATTGGTATATGAAACTATATAATTGCATTATCAAGACCATCAAATTGAAAAAACTCAAACCGTATTAACGTAGTTAATTAAAAAAAAATCTCAAAATTTCGTGGAGATGGCAATGGAGGGGAACGAAATTCCTCCTACCATCGAAATTTTCCACCATGATATGAGTTGATAAAATTGTAAGCATAATTAGTTACAAAAGCGACATAATCCTAATAGTGTACCATGAGTTTAATTATTATTTTCATTTGCAAACTCATATATCTAGATTTGTGTCTATACAATTTTATTGTATTAATATAGCAACTATACATTTTAAAAAGGATAATAGTTTTAAATGACAAAATTATTAAAAATATTTACAAATATAATAAAATGTCATTATCTATTAGTAATAGACAACGATAGATACTGATAAACATTTATCCATGTCTATCACTAATAAACAATTATAGATGATAGTGGTCTATCAATGCCTATCCGTGATAGACATGACATTCTATATTTTGCAAATATTTTGGTTCATTTTGCTATATTTGAAAACAACCCTATTAAAAATGTATTAATTTAATATAATATTACAATTTTTTTTTAATTTTTTGACAAAGTAGATTAAAACATAAACATACATTCGCTTGCACTACCACACAACCATAAAAAACTTTCATTATCTATTAGTGATTGACCATAATAGACATTAAAACTTTTCTATATTTATAAATAGTTTGATATTTTTCTATTTATAATAATTTGTAATATATATGTATATGTATATATTTTATGCAAATAGAGCATCAACCGTCCTAACACCAATATAAATTATTCATGTAAAAGGTGCATATAAAATTAGTAAATTAAAAGTAAACACAACTAAGATTCATTAAAACCAGTTAAAGAGCCAACATACAAATGTGTTAGTAACCACGAGATTTGTGACTAAATATTCCACTAAATAAAAATAATAATAATTTAGTCAAATAAATCAATTTTAAATTTCTGTTGATTTTTTTTTTCCAGTTTGGTCATCCTTATTTCATGAATCCAATTGCTCTACTTTATTATACTACCCTATGTCAAAATTTATTATACAAAAATCATTGAATAAGGTGGCTATTATCTTTCTCAAATTTAAAAGTTTGATTCTATCATTATACAATATACAATAGTTGAATATAGATATTTGAAAATGAATAGTTAAAAAATACTTTGAAAATTTTCTAAATGAAAAAAAACGAGAGCTCGTTTGATAACTATTTTATTTTTTATTTTATGTTTTTAAAATTTATATTTTTTTCACAACTTTTAGTCAGTTCTTCACCTTCATAAAAAACACGTTTGAACTCTAAGCAAAATAATAATTAAAAAAAAAAATCTAATTTTTTTTCAAAATTTAACTCTTGTGTTTTGAAAATATGCTTTAAATAGGTAATAAAACAAGAGAACATAGATTTAAAAACGTGATTATAAACTTAATTCTAAAAAACATAAAGCTAAAAACAAAATAGTCATTAAATAGAGCCTAAACAAATACGTTATAAAATTCTATGGAATTTTTAAAAAAATATCATTAACTCTCAAATTATAGATGGATTTTCTGAAAAATTGATTTATTTTATAAGAAAAATTATGTATATACGAAACACAAAATTAAATGTTAATAGTTTCATTAGTTATAAAATTCAAACTTATATCCAATATATCAAGCAATTTGTTTAAAAAATTTAATTTATCAAAACCTATTAACAACAAAATAAAAAGTTTAAAGATTTATTCACACTTTTAAATACTATGAAATGTAGGTAATAAATTTGTAATTTAACATTATTTTCCATAAATTTTCTCATGAAATGGTCAAAAAGGAGGAAAGAAAAGAAAAAACTTTCATAGACGTCCACGTTTTAATCTATGGGTACCAACCTAAAGTTACAAAGTAGAGTTAGTAAATGACTTTTATAGGGGTAAAAAAGTAATTTGAAGATCCAGTCAAGCATAGGAATAAGAGAGCCTCTTTTTCATTAATATTAATATTAAATACTATTATTAATTGTTAGTTGGAAATTTGGCAAAATTGGAATAAGAATTTTACTGGGAAAATGAACCACCTTTTTTCTTCTTCCTTCCTTCAAATTCAATAAATTTCTCTTTCAATTCAAAGTTTGGACTGAAAAATGAAACCAAAAAAGAATCCCCAATTCCCAACGCTCTCAAAATCCTCTCCGAATTCCCCTCTTCAATCATTACAAATTTTCAAATTTCCCTAAATCTTCAGCGTCGATTCCATTCGAAAAGTCGACTGATCGATTCACGATTTTTCCTCTGAGCTTTTTCCATGGCGTCGCTTCTCAAATTCAAGCTCCTTCCGACGCACTGCGGCGTCGCTCAGAGTCCCACTTTAAGCCCTAGGACCAGTCCTCTTGTTCATCTCCGACGCCGGAAAACCACTCTACGGATGCTTCTCACTCGGAATTCCGGCCGTCGGTCTCCTCGCCGCCGCGCCTTGCCGGAGAAGAAGAGAGACGACCATAAGGATTTTTCCCGGAGCAATACGTTGAAGGATTTGTTCGTTTCGTCGCCGCCCTATGACGGAACTGACGGCGATGTTCACGAGACGACGGTCGCGGCTCCGACCCGGAACGTGACTCCGGTTTGTAAGGAGAAGGAGTATGGTGAGGTTGGATCAGCCGGTTGGAATCCCGGTTCACCTAGACCCGGTTGGACCGGTTTCCGATACAAATACCTTCTTCGGAAAACTTGGCGGCCGGTACTCGCCGGAATCCCCGAGTAATGGATGATCATTTTAAAAATATTTTTTAACCCTTTCTATAATTAATTAAAAAAATAAATATATATATATATATATATATATATCTGATCTAATATTTCTCTGTTCTTTTTAGTATAGTTTTTAATTTTTACTTGAAATAGGGGTGGGGGAAGGATTAAGATCTTAATCAAGGGGGTTTAGGGAAATAATTTGTTATATGGAAATTATGAATATATTTCCCATGAGTTGGAATTTGCTTATTTTCTGTCAAATTTTACTTTGTGTTAGCTTTATTATTTGTTTAACTTTTCTTTCTTTGAATTTTCAAATCATATATTAATTAGTCAAATTAATTCTATACAATTTGTAGTTCTGGTCCATGTTACAACAAAATCAGCACCAAATTTAAAGCTTAAACCTTGATTTTCTTTAATTGTGTTATTTTAATTTATAAAATTTTGTTCTTAAATATGTATGGTTAAGTTAGAGTTAACAAGTCCTTCCTAAACAAATCTTTGACCCCACTTTGACCATAGTCAAGACTAGTCAGTTAAATTTGAGTTAACAAATATACTAATGGCCTATCTCAATATTGTTTTGAGTTGATATAAGTCCCAAAATTTGATTGTAGTCCAAATTGATTAAATTATTGATTTGAGTGTGACATGCAAATATGAAAATCAGCTAGAGATGGACATAGGAATATACTTCTTTCTTATGTATATATTTTATAGATTCTTGCCTGCAATGTTTAAGAGTAGTGGTCTACATGTGACTTGGATTTTTCATTTGTGGAGGGACCTCTTTTTTCCCTTTATTCCATGGAGAGATCTTTTTAAGACTTAAAACTCAATTTTACATGGACAAATGCTTGAGTGCATACGTAAACTCACTCGATGTCAAATAATAGTTGTTCCGTTGTCAAATAATAGTTGTCCCATTGTCAAATAATAGTTGTCCCGTTGTCAAATAATAGTTGTCATGTGGCAAATTTTTTATTTATTTTATTTTTGAACGGCATAAAGATAGTTACAGTTCAAGATGCACTAAGTATTGTTCTTCTATTATTTACTGGACTTCCAAACTCATAAATTTTGACACTTTTCTCCTTATGTTTTGATTATAGAAATGACAACAGATGCTTGTATACATACTTTTTGGCCAGTTTGTTGCACATGTGGGACACTCACTGGCCTCTCGTATGGGACACTCACCGACCTCTCGTATGCATCGTCGCGTACGTGTCCCATGTTTTCGCTTGCGCCCACCCAATGACTCCAGTCGTATGCACGCCCACTCTACACCCTTTGCACACAAGCACGAGCGTTGGTGGGTGTGCATGTTGGGTGGGCATGAGCCCGTGCATGGGGTACCATGGGTGTTATGTGGATTATTTGGATTTTGTGGTGGGTTATAGGAAATTCAAAGATGAATTTCTTATTTGTATAATAAATTTTCTAAATAATATCAAATTGTAAAGTTGGCATAAATTCTATTTTGAAACTAGAACTTTTGAACTTTTTCTTATTCTTATCATCAATCATAGGTGATTTAACACCACACTTCAATGAGCTTGCCGTTAAATCTCCAAAAGAATATTCAAATTTTCATAAAGTGATCATTAAACAATAATAATAAAGATTAAAATAGTACTAAGGGGAGGCTTAAGATTCAAAATATGAGATCTAAAACAAAAAGTGTAGCATCTAAACAAAAATTAGTACAAAAGTTGCAATGTAATAATCAAAATATATAATTTCCTATTATTTTATTTGTTTTGGGAGGGTTTTCTTAGGGATGTGTAAAAAAGAAAACAAGTTTGGGACCAAGAATTTGAACTAGATATACAAGGGCATATGAAATGTTCCTTTCACAAACAAAAGGCAATAGACATTCCACTCCTAAAAAGCAATGCATCTCACTTTAGATAAAACTATAAACTTTCATTTGTAAAGACATCAAAACTGATGTGGCCTTTGATGGGATAAGTTCCCATTGCACTTTGTGCTGTTTTTAGTATGCTTCTATTGCTGCCTTCAAGGATCATGTCCCTCTCATTTTCTTATCACTTCCTTTCTTTGATATTAACTCCTCTATTTGGACAAATTTTCAAATTGATCTTTGTGGTTTTAGTAGTTTCCATTTGATCAATATGGTTTTTCAAATGGATCTTAGTTACGTCCGATAAGACTTCATTTCCATTAAGTCTGTGTGATTTTAAAAGTTTCAATTTAGTTCTTTTGGTTTTGAGACCATCCCTAACAAATATCTTTTTTGTGTTACAATTGTCCATTTGAGTAATTATGCTTGTGGAACTATTTTTATTTTCGCCAAAATTTTAAAAAAAATAGAAAAATTACGGCCCCATTTGGTAACCATTTCATTTTGTCTTTTAAAATTAAGCATATTTACTCCACATTTGTTACAATGACTTACATCTTGAATACTTAACCAAATTCCTTAAAAGCTACTTTTTTTTTTTTAGTTTTCAAAATTTAGCTTGGTTTTTTAAACTATTGGTAAAAACTAGACAACAAAAAAAGAAATTTGGAGTTGAAAGTAATATCTATAAGCTTAATTTTTTTTTTAAAAAAAAAGAACAGACTAAATGGTTACCAAACGGGGTCTACACTTTTAGTTTCCAAGATTTGAATTTGATACAATTTTAGTCTTGTGTTTTCTAGCTTGACATTTTAACTCCTCAATGCTGATAAATAAATTGTTTTTTCCAAATCTCAAAAAACTCAAAGAACCTAAATGTAAATGCTACTGAACTGAAACCTTACAGACCAGAAGTGTATTTTTACATTCTCACCAGCAT
Source organism: Citrullus colocynthis (assembly GCA_031780015.1). Taxonomy (NCBI): domain Eukaryota; kingdom Viridiplantae; phylum Streptophyta; class Magnoliopsida; order Cucurbitales; family Cucurbitaceae; genus Citrullus; species Citrullus colocynthis. Next base: position 1,561,801 of record QLSR01000062.1, on the reverse strand, counting down.
ATAATTTTACATTTTTGGTTACCATGTAAACCACAAATAAAACATATCAATGAAATTAAGTTATTTTGGAAGAGAAGTAACCTCCATTAAATATGATATGAAAAACAGGCTGAAGAACAATACATACAGAAAGCTTATTAGGACAAAACAATCGAATTCCAAGCTATCAATAAAATATAATCTCCAATGAAATGTATTGAAACCTGAAGATTATCGAAAGCCTCTACTATCCAATCAATAAATATATTAATACAGTTTGCCATCTCATTTCCAAAATTCCTAAACTCGATCAGATACAAGTTTAATATGGCTTTCATTGACTCACAAAGACATGTAGATGCTACAGCTTTTCTTTTCTCTTTCCCCCTATAGCATCACTAACCAAGAAACATGTTACAAAATTCACGGCACACGGTGAGCATGCGTTTATTCACCATCATAAAATTTTATTGTTCGTTTGTAAGATTTAAAAAAAAAGAACGAAAACAAAAACGGTAACCAGATTTAATCAATGTCTAGATGTTAAGTGTTCTTTATTCCCCAGAGGAATTCTAGTTTGCTTACTTGGTTGAGATTGTGATTGTTGTATGCTGGAATCACTATCTTCCTTTGAGTCGTCTCTGATCCCCTTTTGGGGCTTCACATGGCTATTGCTGTCAGAGTTCGGTTGAATTTCGGAGTATTTCTCCTCACTTGAAGGTATAACTCGCAGTAGGAACCTATGTATCATTTCATAGCTGGTGAAAGTTATTACAGCGGATGGAGTTGTTCGCAACAGATTCGTCGCACAACCTCTATAAAAACCGGGGAGACCTTCCTTTCGAAAAACCTTTTTGATACAGTCCATTACTCCTGAGTATTGAGGAGCAACGTTTCTGGCTTGGCCTTGCTCTTGTAGCCGGGAACGAACTACCTGGAGATGAAGTTTAAACAGGATAAAGTATTAAGGACACACAACACAAGCACATGCAGAGAGAGGGGTTTAAAAGCAAACCTCATGTGGGTAAGTCGTTACGGAGGCCGTAATTTTCGACAACGAGGAGGCAATAGCTAAATGTCCTGGACTTAGCTTGTCAATGGTCGTGTTATCTGGAAAAACCAATTTTAACAATCATTCACATTTGAATGAGTATATACTCACGTACTAATAGAAAAATATAACCAAAAGAGTATCACAACTACGTACCTCTTTCTGCCATATACGATTTGAGCTTTTCGTATGCAGGAAATTGAATTGCAACATGACTTATCCCAACCAATGAAGGGATGATACCACTGTTCATAGAACAAATCAAAGGGATGCTCTCATAATTATTAAAAAAAGATGGAGCATTTGAAATTTTTAACATAAAAATAAATGAGGATGAAGTAAATAATATTCAACAACAAAACAGAACAACTCAGAGTCATTATTTTTCAGCAGAATAAAAGTTTATCACCATAACCATTCTATCACTTGTTACAACTAAAAATCAAGCGAAAAATTTGGGAAAACATATATTACATTAAGAACTTCAATTTTCACAAATATGGTGAGAACAAACCTGTAAAGCCCACGAATTCCTTCTTCCTGTACAATCCTGGTAAATGCTGAAACCATGCCTGTGTAAGGAACCACACCAGGCCTCATTCCTTGTGTCTGAGTTGAAACCAAAAAATGCTATGAACATAAAAAAGAATAACAATATATAAAAAGGACTTAGCTTTGCTTTAGTAAGATGGAGAATAAAAGACATGAACTCAGTGAAATGGGAATTTAAAAGCACGAGCACCTGCTACTTACTTGGAGTCTTGTCTTAACAACCCACAAAGGATTTGTTGCAATGGCAGTAGATGCCCCAGCTCCAGCAGCAGCAACCATATGTTCCCCAAATGAGAGTTGATGACCATTGTCCCCTGCAATCAAATAGCAAATATAATATTAATTACACAAAGCAATTCAATCAAATTTAACCATTTCTATGGATTAAAGAATTAAACATATCCAAAATCCAAAATGCGGACTACAACAGCATGTCCAGAAACAACTGCGTTTGTGAAAAAAGGAAAGGAAAAATCATTTGCCAATGAACACCAAAACCAACCATCTGAATGAAGTAGGCCTTTTAGATGCTCATAAACTGTGAAGTAGACCTACATGTGAGATAAGCACATTTTGTCACTTGAAAAGTAGAAATAGTTCAGAAGATGGAAAAATGATCCTGAAACAAGAAATGGATGACGAATCTCATAAAAGTAATTTGTGCCATAGTAAGATCACGTGGAAGTAAATTTAGGTTATAGTAAAAATTAAAATTCTTAAATTATTTTTAATTATTTACATTAGTACAAAATAGAAAGGTCAGCATAAGTGCATAACATCCCACATTGAAGTTTGGATGTAAATTTTGATCCCACAAGGTTCTACTGTTATAAGTACATAAACCATCATGGGGAAGCATCAATGTAGGCCCTTCTCCCACTTAGGTCCTCCTGTTGTAAGTACCATCATGATGAAGTGTGAATGTAAATCTCTCCCCCACTTAGGTCCTACTAATATAAATAGTAAGTACCACCATGTATGTGAATCTTTCTCCTAATTCCTACTTTTACTATTATATGTACTATCATGTACTATGAATTTAGGAGTTGTTTGGGCCCCCAATTTCAAGTGGGTGAGGTAGACCACTCCATGTCTGGGGCTCCATTTATAATAGTTGGTGTTTCCAACTATCATAACCTTTAACTACAATATTACAAATTCAAGTTCTTTTTTGTTATAGTTTTTACTAATTCCCACTCATTCTCTGTTCCCCTCTTTGTTACAGTGTTTATTATTTCCTACCCAGACTACAAGAGTTTGTACCCTAAACACGACTATAATAACCAACTCAACACCCCAAATGCCCCTGGGGTGTTTGGGCCACCAACTTGAAGTTGGTGAAGTGGGCTATATTATAGCCCACTCCATGTTTGGGGACCAATTATAATAGTTAGTGTTTCCAACTATTATAACATACAATTAACTACATTATCACTATTTTACCCTCTTTGCTACAGTGTTGAATATTTACTACCCAAACTAAAATAGCCTGCACCCAAACACAAACTATTATAACCCACTAACTATAGTAACCAACTCAATGCCCCAAATGCCTCCTAAATTGCAATGGGTTGGAAAAGAAATCACATAATGCATTATGCACCCAAGTGGGAAAGAAAATACACAATTAGTGTCAACAATGCAGTCCAGGAAGGAATTTCTGTATGAAAACATATGTTCGTGGAGTTGCAAGAAAAGAGACAAATCAAAACGTCAGAACCCCAAGAAATGTAATGAAAAAAGAAAACAGAAGAAAGTCCTACAGAAAAGTGGATTTCAATAACTATTCATGAAATTCAAGTTCATGGACATGTTTCAATATGGTGTCGGCCACAAAAATGGGCTTGAGTACTAGCAAACAACCATAAATTTGACAAATCTGTTTGGAAAAAAAAAAAAATTAAAGGTCTTAATGCTATTTTCCAATGGAATATCCAATAAAATACTCACAGCCCAGTTTGGAAGAAGCGCCACTATTGTTGGTGAAAGGCCACGGTACATTCCCCTGAAACCTTCAGAACGCATTATGTCTTGTAGGCTAGTGATAATAATACTACCTGGGTAGAGAACAAAGGAGATTAAAGATATAGAATCAATTATCAAGTATATCAGCATACATTTTCAGATGCTGAAACGTTAATATCAGTTATCACATAATTAAAACTAATCCTTTGACCACTAGTCTTCTACGACTTCATCCAGGTTAAATTCTTAGTTTGGTTCTCAAAATTACAACAAATCACGAACAGTTGTTACAGCCTTTCCAGGAAAACATCCCGGAAGAATAGGATAACAAAGAAAAACGAAATGGTGAATTGATTCAGACCTCAAGATACACTGAATCATTAGAAGCTAGAGCTACCACTTATAAGGAAGTTACTAATTTCAGATTTCCAATTCATGCTATATTTGCACATTAAAGAAGCAAACACTCAGCTTGGCTTGACCAAAGAGGTTAGAACTTGGAAATTCTCCGCCCCACTTGTTCATGAACTAAAAAAAGAAGGAAAAAAGACATTTTCCAAGGTTAAGACTAGAGATTACCTCCTCGTTGACCAGATGGAAGACCATGCACTTGCAGCCTCGTCTTGATGACATCTAAAGGGCAAACGAACGTGGCTGCTATAGAACCTGTAACGCACATCATAATACACGAATGTTAAATAATCCCTAATCACAAACTCAATGCGCATATTGAACGGGCAAGTAACTAATCTACTAAACCCCCAAATTTCAAGTTCAGACACAAAGCTTCGTTTACACAGCAAAAATCGAACACAAAAGCTCAATATTGAGCCTGGAAACGAATAAGCAAACCTGCGGCAGCACCGGCACCGGCGTTGCAGATCAAATCCCTAGTACTTCGAGGAGTGCCACTGCCACCGCCACTCATCTTGCTCTCCCCCACTTCCTACAATTCCTGAATTGAACAAAAGGAAATTCGCATCGCAGATCTCTGATTTTAGAGCTCAATAACTAAGACATATATATAGTCTTTCCCCTTCGTCTTCCTTCCTCGTTGCATTGACCAACGGCTTGAATTAAGTCGATTAAGAGATGCAAAGAAAGGAGATGAAAGTCTCTTCAGTTGGAACTTGTTTGAAGGGTTTAAACTTCGGTGATTTTGTCGCTTCAACTCTCACGACGAAGAATTGGATTCCATGGACGTCTTTGACAATCCCTCTCAAAGCTTACAATTAATTCTTCTTTCTTTATCTTCCTTCCCCTTTCCCTTTTCTCTCTCTCTTTTTTGTTTTTTGTTTTTTTTTTTTTTTTAAATACTAATTTGGTTTTTATTTCGTTCCATTTTAGTTAGTTACAAATATACCATTTTAGTGGTGGTAGTTTAAAAAATCTTAAATTTAGTTATTAATTTTTAAAATTATGGTTTAATATGCAGAGGAAAAAATGCTAATAAATAATAAATTTTTTTTGACAAATTCCATAATAAACCAGCAATATGGACTATGCTTAAGATGTTTTAAAAGTACGGAACAAAAATTAGACATTTAAGGGGTCGTTTGTTTTGTGGAAATCCAAAATTTTCATGGAGCGAGCAACTAAATTACTACTTTGTTTTACAGTAACGTAAGAGCGTTTGAAGATTCTTAGATATCTTAGGATGCCCTTATGGAGGGCATCTCGAGAGCTAGGATGCCCTCCTAAAATATGGGTTTATGGATTCCTGTGTTGAAAGCATCATCTTTTTAACTTTTTAGCATTCTCTTTTTAACTTTTTAACTCTTCTTTATATATACATATATCACTCTTCTTTATTTTCGTTTTAATTAATACATATATCACTCTTCTTTATTTTCGTTTTATAATTAAAATAAGTATTGTCAACTATTTATTTCAATTCCTTTAGTTGTTTTTATTTTTTTTAGGAAAGATATTCAAATTTAAATTTAAATTAATATTTATTTTATAAAAAATCTTAAATTAATCTATATTATTTTGTTGAAAAAAATAGCAATAAAGTAATAAAACTACATTAATTAAATAAATTCAAATTAAAAAAAACAAATGTTTTATATAAGTTAGAACTTATATTAAATTGATTATAAATTAATGAATAGTCATATGGACATTTTTTAAACATAATGTAAATTTAAGATATTCTTGAGTACACGTCTTACAAAACAAACACAGTTATTAAAGTGTTCTTAAAAAACATTCTTACAAAACAAATATGATTATTTAAGGCTTTTGTAATTTCAAAGATCTGTAATTTCAAGCATTTAATTATTCTAGTTATCTACATTCTCGGAAAGAAAAATAATCTCTAAGAGTATATAGATTAAAATTGAACAACATCAAAGTATAAGACCAAAATGGTATTTTAACCTTCTTTATGATACATATCGTGTATATGTGTTTGTTTTCAAACTTTCCATGCATTTACTTACTTAAAAAAAGGGACTAAAATTTAAATAAATAAATACTTGTCCAAAAAAAGATAAAACTACCATCTTGGTCCCTTTATAGTTTTTATTTATCCAATTTAGTCTATGTATTTAATACATTTGAAATTTAATCACTCAAAGTTTTTTTTTAAGTTGGCCAATAAATAATAATAATTTTCATACAAAGAATTACAATTGTTTATAGTGAAAATGAAAAAAAAAAAAAACCAACGATAAATTAGTAGTAGAGACTAAATTTAAGATTTATTGAAAATATAGAGATTAAAATTGAATATCCAATGGTAATTACATTAGATAACATTTTTAATAATAATAGTTAGGGGTATAGCAACATTTTTAAAAAATTGCAAATATAGCAAAATCTATCAATTATAGACTCTATTACTAATAGACTTTGAAAACAACATTTAAATTTTGCTAAATTTGCAATTTTTTTTCTTTTGTATTGTGCTATATTTACAAATATTTTAAATCTGATTGTTATATTTATAACTTTCCAAAAATCAATTAGAACGAGAATAATATTCCTTTTGACGGTGTTTGCTAAGATGGTTGGAATCAAAATAAAAACTTTGTTTGTCTCCTTTTAGAATAAGAATAAAATATACGATGACTAGTTGAATACCTTTTCATTCTTTTAATAAACTAGTTAAAAGCACGTGATTATATTTTGTTTAAAAACAACTATAGTGAATTTTGAATAGTTAATGAATATGTTTTTTATTATTTGATATAAACTTAGTATTGAAAGATGTAGTTGCTCAAATTATATGTATTTTATTTTAGGATAATTAACAATGAAAATAATAATAAGCTGGACATCATTGAAAATATTTAGAATATAAATATTTTAGATGAAATATAAATAGTGAGTGAATGTACTTTTCATTAATTAAAATTATAAACATATTTAACCTTAAATTTTAAAATTGGGAAAGAGCTAGAAATGAATTTTTTTAAAAAAAGAATGAAAATTGATTAAAGAAAAATTAAAGTGAGTAATTGAAATAAAAGCTATAAACTCAAATTTATAAAGAAGTAACATAATATAAGACTAACACAATATAAGATCAATTTGTTTTTAGTAGTTTATTCGAATAGATTGATTTTTTAGGAAAAAAAACAATGGAATGTTAAATTAGAAATACATTTTTTTAAAAGAAAAAAAGTAGCTTAAAAAACTATTTATTGTTATTTCTTTTTAAATAAATGCGATCTTTACTTTCCTAAAAAGATATTATGTGTTATAATTATAAATAGAAAAATTATTTTAAATGACAAAATTGTTGAAAATATTTACAAGTAATAGCAAAATATCACACTGTATCTACGATAAATCGTGATAGATACATGACATAAAGTTGACAATGGGGTCAAGGCGAGGTGGGGGGTTCCGTCCCCGCCCCGGTGGGAGGAATTTACCCCCACATCTACGTTAATCTCCGTGGGAGCAAACAAGAGATAGCGAGAGAGAGTGAGAGTGAGAGTGAGAGCGAGTCTAATTTAGTTTTAGGCAAGAGAGTGTGAAAGAGAGCAAGAGCAAAAGGGTGAGCAAGAGCGAGAGAGATAGAGTGATGGGTTGGTGTCGGGTTCGGGGAGAGGATACCCTCCATGTCCTCGCCCCGTCTCCCAAACGAGGATCCCTGGGCACCCAACCCTGCAGGTTTTTTTGCCAATCCTAACATGACATAAATAGATATAGATAGTAGTTTATTGCAAATAGACAGTAAAATTTTATTATATTTGTAAATATTTTGGTTCATTATCCTATACTTGAAAACAACTCTTATAAATAAGTAATTAGTAAATAATTATATGTCGTTAATAATGAGTAAACAATTATATTGTATTTTCTTAATGATAAAAGAAAAAGAAACAACGGTTTAGATATATAATTTTTCATCAAATTTAAAACACATATATATATTTTGTTCATAGAATTTAACATATATATCTTATACACTTAGGTCTTTATTCGTTAAAATATTGAAAATAGTCCTTAAAAAAATAATAATAACAATAAGTTATCTGCCAACACTTAATTTTGTGAGAAAAATTTTACATAGTATTTTGAATTATATTTAACTTCATTTTTAAATAAGTTATTGCTAAATAGTTATAACTCTTAAAATAGAATTATTTTGGAACAAATTTTTGTTTCCAAGATTCGACGTTCATAAAATCTAAAAAGCAATAAACATAATGATAAAAATAAAGCATCTAGCTTGTATACAGTACTAAAAACCAAATTTGTAAAAAAAAAAAATAAAAAAAAAAA
>QLSR01000062.1:1475813-1548959 GCA_031780015.1 Citrullus colocynthis | reverse complement strand
AAAAGATTAAATTGATTGAAAAACTAAAAAAAAAAAAAAAAAAAGACTAAATACGTATTAAAAATATATAGATGAAATTGTGGCATTTGAAAGTATATGAACTTTATAATAAATTGATTCTCAAAGTATATAAATCAAAATAATATTTTGGAAAATGCTTGGTGAAGCCAGCAAAAGCTTATAAATTTTTGTTTTGAAAAAATCGGTCAAATTTCATTTTGTAAAAGATTTTAGGTTATTCATAAAAAAACGTGAGATAAAAGTGAAATACCACATAACAAAAATTTACGCAAACTTTTCATCTTTTGTTGTTCTTCCATAATTTTAGCACCAATGATTAAATTTTGAATGTTCTTTATCATTAGAAAGATCTCAGTTTAATTAGATTTTTTTACTTTGTAATACGAAATAATTGAATAAAGACGGAGTAAAATAAAATATTTTTATTAATTCACTTTCAATCTTCTAAACTAGACTATAATTGGCATATCCTTATACTAAAACAAATTATAAATGAGGTAGTTGATTAATATAATACATTTTCTTGTAAAGTTATATTAATCTAAATAAATCCATAGTTCTCCCCCAAGTAATTCAACCATACCCCTCTTCTTAGGCTGTTACTAAAATTTCTTATAAACAAATATAACAAAATTACTTTTTAAATTAAAAATAAAATTTTAAAATATGTTTCTCGAGCTATATTGGTGAAAGAAAAACGAAAATGGAAAAAAAATAAAAAAAAGAAAAGTTTGGAAGAAATAAAAATATGTAGAAATTTTGGTGAATGGCGTGTGAGTTTGGACTTGGAAACCGCCGTGGAAAAATCTTCGGCATCTGACGCGCTTTGATCAGTAGCTTTTTTTAGTCTCACAAACTCCACCGCCACTCGTCGCCGCCCGACCACCGGTATTGACACGTGTTGAATGTCTCCACGTCAACTTTTGCAGGCCCCACATTCAATGAGTGAGGAGAAAAAAAAAAACAGTCGACTACGTTACAATTAGGTTTAAATATTACCTTCGTCGTTCTCTTTTTACTTTTCTTTTTTATTCATTTTGATTTTTATACTTTCAAAATGTTCGTTTTGATTTCTATACTTTCAATTTTGATTCATTTTAACTCTTATACTTTCAAAATTTTCATTTTAGTCATTGTACTTTTAAAATTTGATTCATTTGGATCCCTATACATTTAAAAAATGACCATTTTAATTCTTTCACTTTCATTTCACTTTAGAAGATCAAAATAGCCACTTTTTGAAAATTTAAGACCAAAATGAACATTTTAGAATACATAGGATAAAAACGAATCAACGTTGAAAGTATATAGCCCAAAATAAACATTTTGAAATTGGAATGACCAAAATTAATCAAAATTATTAGAGATTTGATGATTGGTTTATATTTGTTTAAGGTGTCAATGACTGTTTTATGGTTGTCACATTCGTTGTCTCATAGGATGTAACAAAAGATGTTATCCTGCAAAATATTTTCTTTCCTTATTTGTAAAATTTATGCAGATTTTTTTCCTTATTCATGTATGACTGTTTATGAAGAGGGATATCTTTATTTATTTTATGTCGTTATTATAAAGAAGGAAAGTTGTGATTCCCTTAGGGTTATCGCTCCAATTATGTTGTGAATGTGTTTTTTTGTGTTTGTGGCCAATCTTTGCAACCCGTGCATTACTGTCTTTGCTCATTGTAATCTGCTATGCAAAACTGTTGTTGAAGAGTACAGGATCGCAAAGATAATTCTTGTCTTAAGGGGAGTCTAAGACATTGCTTTTGAGAAGGAATTTTCGATCTTAGGGGGTGCCTAAGACTTCGTTACTTAAGAAGGAGTTCTCTATCTTCAAGTGTACCTAAGATACATCAATGGAAGGAGTTCACTAGAAAAGAGGAAGATAAAGTCGTTTGAAAGGGAGTCTCATACACTATCATAAGTTGAAATGTTCTACACTAATATTAGCTTGCTTAGGGGGGAGCCTAAATGTTGTTGAGAGGGAGTCTCACATTTAGGGGGAGTCTATGCATTATGTGAGTTAGGTTTTACGTGTGTCACTGTAAATGCCGTTACTTTACAAATAAGTACTACATTGTAATTGTTTAACTTTTTAATATTAGTGGATTATCTTTCTTGGGCACACTACTCCAACATAGACGGTCATTCATTGAACTGGGTTACCAACTTCTGTGTATTGATTTTACTATATTTGTTTCATATTTGCTTGTTATTACAGAACGAGTCTAAACATCCAATTTGACTCTGTTGCATGAGTGGGGAGTCATCTTAATTTTTCAAAAACTAAAAATAGAGGGATCAACGTAGTATTTAAACCTTAAGATCATAGTTATTGAGGACCTTTTTTAAGGTTGCGTTTGATAGCTATATGAATTTATATTTTTTGTTTTTTTTTTAAATAAAATCAAGCTTACAAATACTATTCTTTATCTATACGTTTTTATTTCATATTATCTATTTTCTATTATGGTTTAAAAAACTAAAAGCTAGAATTTGAAAAAAAAAAAAAAAATTCTCAAAAACATGCTTTTATTTTAAATTTTGATATTCAAGTATTTTGTTAAGACGAGTGAAAATAAAACAAAGAATTGGAATGAACCAAGCGTATAAAAAACTAAAAGTAAAATCATTATAAAACATGATTTTTCAAAATTTAATTAATAAATCAAATAATTTTATAATAAAAATAAAAACTATCGTATAATAATATAATTTTTTTTTTTTTATATTAAAAAAAGTATGGTAAGTGTCGAAGAAAGTGCCGAGACAATTAATTGGACAAATCAAGGAAGGAGCAATGCACGAAGGAAAAAAGAGGTATGTTCGTGCATGGGGTAATTGAGGAAGCTGAAAAGTGGTTCATTTTCATTTGGCTTCCTAGTCTTAAAAAAAATATATTTTGATTTGTTATTTCATAGGTTTCAAAATGAAAAATTATTTTAAATAATAAAATTGTTAAAAATATTTACAAATAATAATAAAATATTATAGTTTATCTGTGACAGATTGCAATAAACTACTATCTATGTCTATCATAACACAAATAGACACAGAGTTTATTGCTGTCTATCACAGATATACAGTAAAATTTTGCTATATTTCAAACAACCTTTTCAAAATATTACATTTTTACTTATGAGTTTCTATATTAATTTTTACTTAGTTCATGAGTTTCAGGATGTTACATTTTTACCTTTGAATTTAAAGTCTTGTCTCCGCTCCACAAAATAATCAACATATATAACCATCAATCAACCCTCGGAAATTGCTACACAAATTGTAAATTTGGGAATGGCTAGGACGAAACTTAAGGTATCGTCCGTATAGTACTTAGTCCAACAGCCAAAATAGCGTTGGTGTGTATGGCATTATAAAAGCAAAATCCAACAATGAATTAAAAACAATATTGATTTAAGGAATTAACCTACTACAATAATTAATATTTTCACAAATGTCTCAAAATTTAGTACTATTTCATAACTAAATCTCAACAATATATTGAGACATCTTTAACTTTTTGATAGGTTATTGCTCATCTTTTAATTTCGTAGTATTTTAAAATAAATATATATTTCATTTTTAGATTTGCTATTTGAAAAAGCAAAATGATGACTTGTCACACTAAATTCAGATGATAAACCAAAAGCACTGACACACATCGAAACAATAATTGAAACTATCAACAAGAAAGTAAGAGAAAACACACAGAGTTGGTTACCCAGTTCGGTGAAACACACTAACATTTGGGAGCAGTGTGCTCAAGAAAGATAATCCACAAATATTAAAGAGTTAAACAATTACAACATAGTACTTGTTTGTAATACAACTACTACAACGGCTCACGTAACACTTACCCCTTCGGTCATCTAGGCTCTCCCTAGATGTGAGACTCCCTCTTGTACTTAGGCTCCCTCTAAGTTTGTTAATATTAGTGTTGTTCACTCCAGCTTCTGATGGTATGAGACTTCTCTCCGCTTGATTATCTTCCTTATAACTTAGTGAACTCCCTTCAATGATGAACCTTGGGTCCTCCCTAAGAAGGAGAAATCCTTTTTGAAGCTGAAGTCATAGACTCCCCCTAAGATTGAGAATCCTTTCTCTTCAGCAATACCTTAGGCTCCCCTAAGACAGATAGTCTTCAATGGTTTAAACTTGTCAATCGATATTGCACAACGGAATAAGCGGGCAAAGTACAAAACACAATATTGCACAAGTCGGCCACCACAAACAAACTCTTGCTCACAATAAAACAAAATTGGCTCCTCTAGATCTCCGCGATGAAGCTCCTTTTATGAACTGAATCCCATAAAAGGAAAGTAAGTTCCCAATAGGAAATAAGTATGACGCACCTCAAATAAGGAAACAATTTCCAAAAGAATATTTCTACTTTGATCGACATAGGATGCACCATAACCGGAAAGATATCGAACAATATACGACTGCATTGAATATCCAAATTAGGAAAGAAAGATATTTGGAGGAAAATACTATCAAGTCAAATGTTAAAATAACAATTGTAACAATACCATAAACTGTCTCAAAATAACAGAGACCCAACCACCAAAACTCCAACGCTATTAATTATATAAGGATTTTATTTTGTGAAATATCACTAACTATATTATCTCTCATCAATATGTTTTCGAAATATATAATTCCTTCTTTATTAACATCATTTTCGAATTTTATTATTGTTTTTGTTATTTATTAATTTCGGTTGACATTCATTTAAATGCAAGATATTTTAAATCAATGTTTCCTTAATTTCAGGAGATTTTGTTTATTTTCTTTCATATTCATAACTGAAAATCGGTCACATCTCCATTGGGATGATATCTCAAGTACATGTCGAATATATAGGTAATATACTAGAAAATATAAAGATACAACATCACTTATACCATGGTTTATTTTTTGGTGTGTTTACAAATATATTGAAAAATGTAAATATACACCGCAAATATTGTTTGATATATAAGACGATATATTGCACAAATTGTCTTGTGTTCATGCTCTTATCAAATATACCATGATTTATTTCTAGAAAATTCAAATATATAGTGTTGTATATATCCGTTATACATTGTTTTCTCCTTCAAACTTTCTTATCAATTCTTCATTTTATTTATGAGGGCAAAAAATTTCGAAATTTTGAATAAACTTTCCTTACTTTTGTATGTTTTAAAACTTGTATATTTTAAAGAAGAAAATTCTGGAGTTTATAATTGTCCGATACACATAATTAGACCACTTTTGCTATTTGTTACGATTACCCAGGGAGAACTGGCCTATTTATTAAAGTAATTGCATTAGATAATACTTTTAGGGATAATAATTAAATGTATAACAATATTTTTAAAAAATTGTAAATATAGTAAAATCTATCAATGACAGACTCTATCGCCGATAGACTTCTATTAGTAATATAGTCTATCAAACTTATATCAGTGATATAGTCTATCACTGATAGACCCTACTATTAATATGGTCTATCATGGATAGATTTTGAAGGTAAAATCTAAATTTTGCTATATTTGCAATTTTTTTTTTTTTTTTTTTGCATTGTGCTACGTCTACAAATACTGTAAACTTGATTGCTATATTTGCAATTGTCCCTATTTATTATTATTTATTTAAAGAAAGGAATTTTTTGGAGAATCAATTTCATTTTCAGGTAAATTGAAAACATATTTTAAATACATTTATTGTTCCTTAAGAAAAATGAGACGAGATGAGTTGATTTAAATTACAACAATTTGGTTTCTAAAGTCAAAATTCATTTAAAAGGCAGTGACCTAAAAATTTTCGGTTTTATGAATATGAAATCAATTTGTTGGCAGCCTACTAGCCATTCTAATAAAATAAATATTTTTGTAAAGCTACCGAAGTTGAAGTCAAGCTACTCCAAGTCTAAGCTAAATATTTGATGGAACTAATTAGGTTTCTTTCTTTTCCAAATGATTCTCGTACATTCTAGATTTCCTGGCAATGGATTCTTCTGTTATAATTTGTTAGAAAAGTAGTTGCTTAAATAAACTAAAATAATAATTAAAGATTTTACATGACAAAGACTATTTTCGATTTTCGTTTAGCTCAAGCAATCCATTGTACATTTCTTCATGAGTTGTAGACTCGGATTTTTGGTTTATTTTTAATGTAATATGGTACAAATAGAACGTGTGTAGCATCTGGAATCTCTTATTAGGAAAAGTTGTTATGTTGATGAGGTTTAGTATTTTATTGGATTCCATTTGTAATCTATTGCATCATGGTTTGTGCTTCCTTTTGTCAACCGTAAATAGAATTTGGTCGGCTATGTTTTAGCTTCTCATGTTTGTAGTCATAGGTTCTCAGCGACTTGGTTTGAAAATCATCCTCCTTAGATGGAATTTTGCTATTCGTTATGATAATTTTGTTTTGATATGCTTATTTGTTACTAAAGGAACGTGGAGAATCAATCTTTTGATTCCATCAAAATACTAAAAACAAAACTTGGGCAAAATGTTAATGGTCATAATTATTGATTTTTTTTTTCTTTGGGAAAATTGCATAAACAGCTCTTGAACGTTTTGAGGGTTGTAACTATTACACTTTCGAACTTTTAATTTGATCAATCACCTGTATGATTTTTGTGGTTTGTTACAACTATACCCTTGAACTTTTAATTTAATGAATTAACCTCATGTAATTTGTTAATTGTTGCAATTAGTCCCTTGTAGTCTGTTAAAATTTAAAATTATCTTTGTTTGTGAGTTATATAGATATTTTAAACTTTTTTAAAATTGAAGGAACATTGGTGAAATTTAAAATTCATAAAGAAAATTAACAAAAAGAATTGAACTAGAATGGAAAAAATAAAATTGGAAATTTCTAAGTAAATAATAATTTGAAAACATTTTGAAATTAAGACTAAACTTTTATATTTACACAAGTTACAAATATATTTTAATTTTTTTTTTTTTTTGCTAAATTATACAAAATGTCTTTGAATTTTGCACATCGTGTCAAAAATACCCTTGAACTTTCAAAAGTTTTAAAAAATACCATTAAACTTCAAAAATAGTTTAAAAATACCCTTACCATTAGTTTTGGATGGAAACCGTTAGTGTTTTGTTTCAAAAATACCCTTAAACTTCAAAAATACCCTTACTGCTAGTATATGAACACAAACCGTTAATACTCGTTTCAAATATCTTTGAACTTTTAAAAGTTAGGTTAATACTCTTAGCTTTGCAAAAAATAAAGTTTAAAAATGCTCGTACCATCAATATGGTAATTAATTTGTTTGAAGTTTTTTTGAGTTAAAAAAGAACCAAGTTTTAAAAAAATTATATAAATATATATTTTTTCATATAGATACTCTCATTTGTCCACTTTTTACACCAATTTTGTCATAACAAAATATAAACCATAAATTCAAGTTAAAGTATAAAATCTTAAAAAAACAAAAACCCAAAAATAAAACATTAAGGATATTTTTGAAACAAAACATTAATGGTTTCCATCCAAAACTAATGGTAAGTGTATTTTTGAACTCTTTTTGAAAGTCAAGGTATTTTTTAAACTTTTGAAAGTTGAAGGGTATTTTTGATACGAAGTGCAAAGTTCAAGAGTATTTTGTATAATTTATTTATTTTTAATTAAGGGGACATTTTAAGGAATTTAAAGTTTTGCAAAGAAAAAAAAAGAAGCTTGAAGTGGAATGTAATTTTACTTTTACAAGGTATTAATTGAAGTAGAATGTAAAAGTAAAATTGAAATATCTTTAATTAACTGATAATTAAAAAAATTAGATTTAAAGACGAAGTCAAGGTCAAGTTTGATGAAAATTAAAAAATTAAAATATTATCATGACAAGTTTGACATCACAATTAAGGAGCATTTGAAACCAGTGATTAAAATATTTATATCGATATCTATATCAAAACGTGAATATTACAATATATATCAATATCAATACTAAAATAAGGGGATGATTGCTACAAATAACGAATTGCATAAGCTTAATCGAACGAATTAAATGTATAAGGGTGTGATGTAGCAAACCATATAGTTCATGAGGGATCAAATTAAAAGTTCAAGGGTGTACTTGTAACAAACTCTATAGTTCAGAGTGTTTTATATAATTTTTCGTTGATTTTTCTATATTAAAAGTATATAGCTATGAACCTTCTTGGGCTCACATAAAATATTTATATAAGCCCAATTTATAATCAATTTACTTTTGTTTTTTATTTTTAATTTCCTGTTTTTAAAAAACCAAGTTCATTTAGGCAATGATTAAAATGTTGACGTTAAGGTTAATGTCGATATGTCAATTTTATTGATATTTCGATAAAATTGAGTTGTTAGTATTTCTTTTCATGTTGAACTCAATAGATGACATTCGTTTTTTGTTTTATGAGCATTTATAAAAGATATCAAAGGTATCAATGAGTCTTTAAAATCAATGTCAAAATCCTTCAATTTGTGGATATATCAACATGGCAATAAATATTTTAACTGAAGTTGTGTTTTATCATATTAAAATAAGCTAAAAGGAAGGTTAAAAGTAGATATTTCATTTTTCCTATGAGGACCCGCCCCATAGGGCAAGGGTTATTATTTGTTTAGGTGTGGCCGAGACAATAAATGTATACCCTATCCCCATTCTCTCCCCTGCCTTTTGCATCTCTTTTAGGGGTGTTCAAATAACCCGACAACCCGAACAACTCGGACTACCCAACCCGAAGTAGAAGGGTGGGGTTAATTTAATACTTGGATGGGGTTGGGTTATGTTTTCTAGGTTTTTTCGGGTTGGGTTGGGTCTCGGGTTGAAAATTTTGAAATTCGGGTTGACCCAACCCAATCCAAATTACTAATTAAAAATATATATATATATATATATATATATATATATATATATATATATATATATATATATAAATAAATTATAAAGGTGAAAATTGAAAATGATAAAAGAAATTCTAATTAGGGTTTTTTTAAATTCATTTGGTCAAAGAGAATCCATTTTCTTCTCCTTTAGTCCCGTTGCCCGCCGCCTCCCTCCCTCACCCTCATATTTTCATTTTGATTTTTCAGAAGCAGAACGCCAGAACCTAAACCTAGTGCCCACAGTATCGATGACTCGCTCACCTCATTGTTTCCATTTCCTCTTGCTGTCGCTCTCCTCGCACTCGCAGACTCGCAATGTCACTCTTCTCACACTCACAGTGTCACTCTCCTCTCAGTCTTGCTCTCCTTTCAATCTCGCTCTCCTCTCGGTCTCCGATCCAAAAGCCGTCACCAGTCGCAGTCAGCCTCTCCCTCTCCTCTCGGTGTTTGATCCGACAGCAGTCGCCAGTCAGCCTTAAATCAAGCCATTTGTCTGCCATCGTGACCACTCCGCTGGTTTGTCTTTGGGAGAAAAGAAAATAGAAGAGAAGAAAGAAAGAAAGAAAAAACTCCAACTCGACAACCCAACCCAACCCAATCCTTTCGGGTCGGGTTGGGTACCCTATTCAGGTTATTCGGGTTGGCAACCCCACCAACCCGAATTTTCGGGTTGGTCCAAAAAATTCTCCCAACCCAACCCAACCCAACCCGTGTACACCCTTAATCTCTTTTAATTTTATATTATTATTATTATTATTATTATTATTATTATTATATTAGACAACTATTTTTTTATACTATCAATTTGAATAATTCTCTTTTCATTCAAATTATCAACGTGGAATTGATCCTATATATATAAAAAAAATAACGAGAACTATTTATTTAAAATTTCTCCATAGTTGTTATTTAAATTAATTTATTATTTTTTTTAGAAAAACAAAACGAAAAACGCAAAAAATCTGATTCCTTGAGATTAACGGGAGAATTTAACCCGATGAAAAATAAAATAGAAAGTGAGAATGAGAGCGAAAGCTAGAATGCAGACGAAAAATCATGTTGAAGTCCATCCTAGCCATGGACATTCAGTTTAAAGAAATGGCGAATCATACTTATGAATTTGTTTGCGAACCGCGGAGATTTACTCCAAAATTTTCATACAAGTTGATGATGAGTTTTGTATGGTGAACTGTGTGGTAAAATCCTCTATTTTGTGATAATTTGCACAATATGCATTTTTGTGTATGATAAAGAGTGAAAATTTGGAAACTTTTTGTATTTGTAAGAGGTCGTTCCATTTAATGTTTTACACATGTTTGATTATAAATGAATAGTTTATGAAATTAAGGATCACAAACTTACATAATTTTTATATATTGATGAGTTGAATAATAAATATAATTCAAAGTTGGGATAAAAATTAATTAATTAAGAATCAAATAATTTATTATAGATATTTGATTAATGAGTAGTTTAAAATTTAAAATGCAAAATTATATTTAAAAAATAAAAATGATGGAAATGCTCTAGCTTACAAGCTTGCTAAGGGACTTTTATCACTTTTCTGGAAAAAAAATGATAAAACTAGTTAGCTAATAAACGTGTATTTTTAATGAAAACTCTCTCTCTCTACGAGTTTGTTGAGGGTCATCTCAGGTAAGTCCTAAAGCCTACGGGTGGACTTCCCCAAGTCCAAAGAAATGAACGTTCCAAATGGAAAAAGTCAGAGTTGGTGAATATATATCAATCAATCAATCAATAAGTAACGAAGCTGTGTTCGGTATGGTGCCCTGCAACCTCGAGCACTACCACCACTCTAACATTGTCAGAATTACACATAACCACACGCACATGTCAGAGGAAAGGCATTATAAACAAACCCCATTTGACGATCCCAAAGGGATAGAATAAGTAATCTCTAAAGGAAAACTCTAACCTTACTTTTGTGGACTTAATTGAACTATATACTCCTTGTACTAATTTATGCATCGAAATACGGTAGACTCAGCACTACACTAGTATGTGGAACTCTCACGTAAGTCAACTTGGAAAGCGAGATCATACAATGAGGAGTAGACTAGTAGATAAATCCACAAGAGGCCTACAATGATGACGAATGCATACGAATTTCACACACCAGCATAGTTCAACATTAGATTGCGGGATTCGAAGCTACATTTTGGTAGTGAATATACTTTATTAGTTCAAATTTTCTATGTATAACTTGAGGGGAAAAAAACCTCTTTATTATATATGTATAACTTGTTTAGGAACATATATTATAAAGGATGTCGGTTTGGTTTGGTTTGGCTCCTCCTCCTCTTCCTCCTCGAAAAATATATTTTTGGTTGAGTTTGGTTCAATTTAATTTATAGATTCTAAAAGGTTACCATTTTACCTCTGAGATTTTAGTTTTGTTTCAATTTGGTCTGCAAATTTCAAAATTTACGCTTTAAACATCTATTTTTAACTAAATACTCACATTTCATATTTAGTGTTAATTTCTATTAATTAATTTAATATAATTAAAATAACTAGTGTTAATTATGTTAATTTCCTTCAATTAATTTAATATAATTAAAATAATTATAGTTAATTAAGTTTTACTATTTTTCATCCTATTGAACAAATAATAAAATTTATTTCATAATAATTTTAAATTAATTAATATACATTAATACTAATAGCTAACCTTGAGTATTTAATGGAAATATGAGGTTAAAATAGTAAATATTGAAACCTAAGAACCAAATTGAAACAAAACTCAAAGCACAAGGGCAAGATTATAATATTTTGAAACTTCAAACCAAATGGGAACTAAAAGGGTGTTAAAAAACTCGATCAACTCAACCCAAACTAGTTTGGCTCGAGTTATCAACACATCTAAGTTGGTTTGAATTCAAATAAATTGAGATTTTATAGGTTGGGTTGGTTCAAGGGTCCACCTACAATAACCCAACCCGACTCAAATTTATTATTAATTTTAAAAAGTATGTTTTTTTTACTATTATATATACATATATTTATTTTAATGATGTTTTATCATTTATTCTCCACAACTCTTAAAAACAATTATTTTAGCACTTTGGAAAGAAAATCTTTATAATATAAATTGAAATTGAGTTTTGTTAATCATAATTAAAAAACAATTAAATAAAGTTTTACGCATTAGTATTTTACTTAATTTTAAAACAAAAATCTAAATAAATGACCGGAGAAACCCAACCTAACCCAACCCAAATGTTGTATAGTTTGGTTGAGTTAAGTACATTACCTAATAATGGGCGTTTGATTCACCAACTTCATAAGTTGGTATTAAATAACTCGAATTTCAATAGTATTTCAATAGTATTTACTATTAAAGTTTGTACGTTAATCAAATAACTTAATCTTCCTCTTGCTTTTTATTTTGTGCATTTATTGATGAATTTTATTTTATAACTTTGCACTCAAAACAAGTTTCCTACCTCTAATATATTAACTCGAGGTTTCATAACTCAACTCCTGTTCCAACTCGAGTTAAGAATTATAAAAGTTATTTGGGCGAAAGAAAATTGGAGTTAGAATAATTACATTGGGTCTAATAACACTATAAATTAAACCCAAAAGGAAAATGTATTTCGTTTATTTTATTTTGTCGTTTTTGTTTTTTTGTTGTCAGAAATCGAAAACTAGGAAGTAGAACGGACAATGAAGGGAAACGAGGGAAACAATTAGAAATAGACAATTTCCCACAAATAATTTCTTGCAAAAAATTCTCCAGATTCTCTGCAAATCTTCACAAACCCTAGATGTTATTTGCTTTCCCATTGTTGAATCATTTTGCGTGAGAAGCCCTGTTTGGGGATTGGATCCCAGCCGACGGACAGTTACTTGCTTTGGTTAATTTCCCGAAAATAGAGCTCAATCCAAATTTGGCTTCCAGGTTGACGTTTTTTATGATTTTGGCATAATTTGTTCAATTTTGAGCTTTCTACTTGAAATTCATCACCGGTTTCCGATTCTTGCAGCGATTTGATTGAATACAGAGCTTTTCCCCGTCCAAAAGCACCGATAGAGGGAGAGTTAGAGCGGGAAAAGGGAGAATGAAGACGGGTTCGAAGTCGGAAGGACCTTCGACTCCAGCGCTTCGACGGGACCCGTACGAGGTTTTAGGCGTATCTAGGGATTCCACTGATCAGGAAATCAAGTCTGCTTATAGGAAGCTTGCTCTTAAGTAATTCTCTTGCTCTACGCTCCGTATTACCGAAACTTGATCTATTTTAGTTGATATAAATCATAATTCTTGCTCACCATCAATAACGAATAGGTATATGCTGTGTACTTGTGCAGAATTTGTTATGTAAGAATATTATTAATCTAAGCTGGTTTAATTTTAAAGAATAAACAGTGTTTTAAGGATGTCACTTGATGGTAGTATATGAAACATTGCTAGGAAGATGCAAACTCTTTTCTTCTTCTTCTTCTTCTTCTTCTTTTCTGCATGTTTGGAACTTTATTAGTGATTGATATTCGGTCCTGTTACAGCTCAGCTAGGCTATAGATGCATTAACACTAATTTATGAATCGCCGTGGGTGGTTACAGCATGAGATTTCAGCTAGGCTCTTGGTGCATTGAATTTAGTTACACATGTCTATTGCCTCCATTCCAATTTTATTAATTACAAAAAGAAATAAGATTGTTTTGATCTTTTGAACCATCTGTCTGCAAAGTGATTCTTACCCCAATCATTTTGGCAGATATCACCCAGACAAGAATGGCAGTAACCCTGAAGCTTCAGAACTTTTTAAGGAGGTCGCATATTCTTATAGCATCCTATCTGATCCAGAGAAGAGAAGGCAATATGACAGTGCTGGCTTTGAGGTGCTCGTCTTCTTGTCACCATCAACTTATGATGATGCTTTGTAGTAATAGGTTTATATTAACAATACTGGAAAAGATACTTCATTACTTTCAAGTTCAAGATTTATTTACTGTTAAGGTTCTTTATGTGGCTGTATACAGTATCTAACTTTGTAATCAATGTGTTCAGGCCCTTGATGCTAGTGGCATGGATATGGAAATAGACTTATCCAATCTTGGAACTGTCAATACTATGTTTGCGGCTTTGTTCAGGTGACACATTTATTAAGTTATTTACTGATTTAGTCATCTAGATTTTTCTTGATCACTTTTATTATTTATTTTCTTTAGCAAGCTGGGTGTTCCTATTAAGACTACAATTTCTGCTAATGTTCTTGAAGAAGCTTTGAATGGAACTGTTACAGTCAGGCCTCTTCCTATTGGAACATCAGTTAGTGGCAAGGTGCATCACACGTAGCTTACATCAAGACTGTTCAAAAGCAGCAACATTTCCAGTATTTTTTCTGATATCTTGTTATATCTGTGTTTTACTATAGGTGGATAAGCAATGCGCTCACTTTTTTGGGGTGACAATTAACGAGGAGCAAGCTCAGGCAGGAATTGTAATAAGGGTTACTTCAACTGCACAAAGTAAATTCAAGGTGTAGTTTTGCAATAATTTTCAACCAAATGGGACTCTTCTGATATGTATTTTATTCTTGATTCTTGGCATTGTTCTCCTTGTGCATCCGCTTTGTTTAGCTATTTCATGTTTCTGATTTCTGTGCTTTTCTTTTTTCATTCCAGTTGCTCTTTTTTGAACAAGATGTTAGTGGCGGTTATAGTTTGGCCTTACAGGTATTGCCTTTCAAAGTGTATCTGTAATTTTCCTCATTTTTTAATTGGTAGGGATGAAATGAAGCTGTGGGTATCTTTCTTGTTGAATGACAATGGTATTAAAATCAAGTTTAGGTGCTATCATCAAGCATTTTAGCTCTAATATTTTCTTGCATGTAACCAATCTGAAGCTTACAATATAATTTTTAGAGGGGTTGAGAGGCATTGGGAGAGGAGGATGTGTGGTCCTTGTTAGGTTCCAATTTCATGTTTCTTTTTGGACTATAATGTTTAAGGCCTTCTTTGGTTGGGGGTTTAGTTTTTACCCCTTGTATATATTTTTTTCATTTAATTTGTTCTCAATTTTCATTAAAAAAAACTAAGCTTACAATTTATTTTTTCCTACTAATTATGGTTCTGAAGCACCACAGTAGAGACTGGAGTAATGGTGGGCTATGTTCTTGAGGAATCAAGTTGTCCTTGAACACTAAGGAATTTATTGTATTTAAAATTGTAATATCAATTCTCCAATGTGCTTCTGTTTGGTTATTTCTAAAGCTAGATAGATGAATTGCTTCTTTTCAAAAGAAGAAGAAGAAGAAATTCCTTTCTAAAGCTGGATAGATGAGAAAAGTTTTCTGATTTTTTTTTTTTTTTTTTTTTTTTAAAATTCTCTTCTTTCAGTTTTCTGAACGTAAAACTAAATTATTACTGCTGTCTAATATTTATGACACTTGAGGACATACTTTGAACTGTGTTTTATAGTAGGTTTACTGTGGGTAGTTAGATGAAAGCTTACCATATCAGCCACTTGGATCCCGACTTGTAAAATTGTTGTGAGCCAATTAGTCTTAAAAATCTATGATTCAGCTTCTTATTGTATTGACTTTAGTTCTGTGGTTTTTCCATTGCTTTTCCATACAGGAAGATAGTGAGAAGTCTGGGAAAGTAACGTCTGCTGGGTTATACTTTTTGCATTTTCAAGTGTACAGGATGGATTCCACTGTCAATGCGGTATTGCAAGTTCAAACTTTGTGTAGTTTACTAATATTTCCTACACTTTTGACCAGAAAGGTTATCGTTTCATATTCTTTTGTCACAATCAGACTTGATGGTTGAATGAATTCTTGTGTTGTTGCAGTTGGCAATGGCTAAGGATCCTGAGGCTGCTTTCTTCAAGAGGTTGGAAGGTCTTCAGCCTTGTGAGGTCTCAGAGCTAAAGGCTGGCACCCATATTTTTGCTGTTTATGGTGTTAACTTAGATTTCTTAATTCATCTTTCAAATTTTGTTCAGTTTGGTGTTAACTGCTTTTTTGACATCTTTTCGTGTTTATGCAGGAGATAACTTTTTTAAGACTGCTGCATATACTATTGAGGCACTATGTACAAAAAATTATGAAGAGACAACAGAGAAGCTGAAAGATATTGAGGCTCAAATTTTGAGAAAAAGAAATGAGCTACGGCAATTTGAGACAGAATACCGGAAGGTGTTGAAAGTTCTTTCCCTCACTACCTGTTAATTTTGTGATTTACGTATTAATTGCTTTGTTATGATATTCCATAGGCATTAGCACGCTTCCAAGAAGTGACCAACAGATACAATGAGGAAAAGCAGTCTGTAAGTTTTCATGGGTCATTCTTGTGATTTAGATCGTTTTTTGGTTTCTTAATATCTAGGCTAAACAATAAAGATGCCTTGTATGTCCATGATATCAACACTTCTGTAGCTAACATGGAAGTGGCAATTTATTGGAGTTGTATATCCTCAGTTTTCTCACTCTTTTACTTTTTATTTAAATTAAAGTTCAGATAGCTTACCTAGATCATTCTACAGGTCGATATTAGGTTACAGACTTTCAGATTGCTTCCATTGGCCCGAGGNAAATTTTTTTTTTTTTTTTTTTTTTTTTTTTTTTTTAAAATTCTCTTCTTTCAGTTTTCTGAACGTAAAACTAAATTATTACTGCTGTCTAATATTTATGACACTTGAGGACATACTTTGAACTGTGTTTTATAGTAGGTTTACTGTGGGTAGTTAGATGAAAGCTTACCATATCAGCCACTTGGATCCCGACTTGTAAAATTGTTGTGAGCCAATTAGTCTTAAAAATCTATGATTCAGCTTCTTATTGTATTGACTTTAGTTCTGTGGTTTTTCCATTGCTTTTCCATACAGGAAGATAGTGAGAAGTCTGGGAAAGTAACGTCTGCTGGGTTATACTTTTTGCATTTTCAAGTGTACAGGATGGATTCCACTGTCAATGCGGTATTGCAAGTTCAAACTTTGTGTAGTTTACTAATATTTCCTACACTTTTGACCAGAAAGGTTATCGTTTCATATTCTTTTGTCACAATCAGACTTGATGGTTGAATGAATTCTTGTGTTGTTGCAGTTGGCAATGGCTAAGGATCCTGAGGCTGCTTTCTTCAAGAGGTTGGAAGGTCTTCAGCCTTGTGAGGTCTCAGAGCTAAAGGCTGGCACCCATATTTTTGCTGTTTATGGTGTTAACTTAGATTTCTTAATTCATCTTTCAAATTTTGTTCAGTTTGGTGTTAACTGCTTTTTTGACATCTTTTCGTGTTTATGCAGGAGATAACTTTTTTAAGACTGCTGCATATACTATTGAGGCACTATGTACAAAAAATTATGAAGAGACAACAGAGAAGCTGAAAGATATTGAGGCTCAAATTTTGAGAAAAAGAAATGAGCTACGGCAATTTGAGACAGAATACCGGAAGGTGTTGAAAGTTCTTTCCCTCACTACCTGTTAATTTTGTGATTTACGTATTAATTGCTTTGTTATGATATTCCATAGGCATTAGCACGCTTCCAAGAAGTGACCAACAGATACAATGAGGAAAAGCAGTCTGTAAGTTTTCATGGGTCATTCTTGTGATTTAGATCGTTTTTTGGTTTCTTAATATCTAGGCTAAACAATAAAGATGCCTTGTATGTCCATGATATCAACACTTCTGTAGCTAACATGGAAGTGGCAATTTATTGGAGTTGTATATCCTCAGTTTTCTCACTCTTTTACTTTTTATTTAAATTAAAGTTCAGATAGCTTACCTAGATCATTCTACAGGTCGATATTAGGTTACAGACTTTCAGATTGCTTCCATTGGCCCGAGGAGATGAGTTTTAATACTTTCATTCTTTACCTTGTGAGATAGCTTGCAATACTTTTGTTTAGGCTTGTAGTTCCTGCTTTTAGAATTTAGGTCCCCTCTTACCGCTCTCTTAAAATGAAGGAAATGGAAAAGAGGAAGAAGGGAAATGGCTTAGGATTTCTGAAATCAAATGAACGGCATCCAAATAGGTAGAATTCAAAAGAGAAGAAAGGAGCTGTTATGTGATTGTGGGAACCGGTTGGAAATCTGGCCTGGTGATTATGACTCTCTGCCTATTAAATTGGTAGCTGCACCATAGATCTTTTGCTTCTTCTAAATTCTAAGACACGCCAGAGATCTGAAATACTTGAAGAGTATTAGAGGTGATGAAAGAAAGCAGATAAATCTAATAAAAAAATTCGAGGGTAAGTTAACCCATGGTTGTTATATTTTTCTTGGATAAGAACCCACGGTTGTTATGTTGAAGCCAGTGTTTCAATTATGTTCTTTGATTTCACTACCCATTTGCGGTTTTGGAGAAAACTAAAAGTGACAAAAGATTGGCACAGAAGATTGAGAAAAAGGGATAAAGCGAGGATGTTTCTGTAGCCTTCTATCCTGTAAATTTATAGAAGTTTAGATTATTTAGTTCAAGTGTCAAATAATTGTTTGACATATGTTCGTAAGTGATGCAGCAGATGAAGATATTAGGCTAAACGGATGTCCCACCGAAAGAGATACAAGGATGCCAAATATATTATTAGAGCAGGCGAAAGACCAACCAAAAGCATTTAGAATAATATGCCGGAAATGGGAAGCAAAAGAATAAGGCACAAACAGATGAGTAGGGGATTCAACATGGTCCTGACACATAATACACCACGGTGGAGAGATAGCATATAGGGCATACGACATTGGAGATGACCAACAGTACTAATGGCACCAAGGCTAAGCTCCCAAAAGAAAACTTTTATTTTCTTAGGGTAATGATTCAACCAAGTGACAGAATATAAATCCCTTGCAAGAGGCTCAACAATACCCACCGAGTCATCCATGAGAGATTTGAAGGAAAACGATGAAGAAGAGTCAATAACCCACCTCCATGAATAGGGAACAAGACAAAATTTGATAGAGAACAACTATGGTGATAGGGTAGCCCACCCAATAGTTTTGGGCTCATTAAGATTACGATGAAGATGCAAATCCCATGTGTCAGAATTCGCAAGCCACAACTTAGCCACTTTAATATCTGGAAAACGATCGAGCTGAAACAAATGAGGAAAAGCCACAAAAAGGAGACCACAACTAACCCAATGATCCTTTCAAAAAGAAATAGTGCAACCCGTATTAAGGCAACACTAGGTACAAGAAGCAACTGGATCAATGGTTTGACAAATAAAATGCCACAGATTTAGCAGAACCATGAAAAACAGATGGCCAAATACATGAAGGAGAGTAATATTTAGCCACAATAAGCTTCCTCCACAAAGCATCCTAGTCATGTAAAAACTGCCAAATTCATTTGGCTAAGAGAGAAATTACGGCATCGAAAATTACCTAAACCAAGGCCGCCCAATAATTTTGGACGCTGGGTATGAATCTATTGAGCTTAAATATTAGACACATGTCCATATAAGTATTGAGGTGTGTGACGTGAGTCTATGTTTCATAGTTGGGATATAAGAGTAAGTATATTGAAAGACAACTTCTTAATGTACTAATTAGAGCAACATCTTGTGCAAAGTTATAGCCGCTTCTGCAGCACTTCAACGGAAGCCCAGCAGATTATTTAAAAGGACATTGCCGTCCTTTTTGTTACCTTTTTAGACACATTCTTAGGTTTGAATTCTTTTTTATCTTCTCACGCAACTAATGGGTGAATACCTACTTTTGGTGGAGAGGTGGTTGGATACGTCACAATATGGACACGATAATACTTTATTTTTAAAAAATCTAGGACAGGACGTGATAAGTGCACATTTATTCAAAGTTCAAATATACATTCTTTTTTTTTTAAATTTTTTAAAAAACGTTAGTTTTATACACGAAGGAAGTTCCAAGTAAATAACTTTATGCTTTTATATACTTACCAAGTGTATTGTACGTTCTAACAAATGTGGACTTTGTATAACTAGATCTATTGTGCATTTGTGCTAACAAGTGTCCGATATGTGTACAACAAATGCTCAATTCGAGTACAACAAGTGTCAGAGCGTCCAAGTGCCTAACACTTTATTAGATATCAATAGGTTACCCAAACTAAAGTGTCCCTGCTTCTTAGATGGGTGCACATCTTTTCTTTCTCTTGGACTTTGCTGTCCTTTGTTTAGTAGGAAAATGATAGATATTGTGGTCGTTTTATCCTTGATTGGGGAGTTTTGTATTTGTCCAAATAGAAAAATTTTCCACATGTGTCTACGGAGTGTTGAAATTGTATTCAATTTCTTAGACCTTGGAGCAGGGGTTTTCACATTTGAAGCCTCGATCCTATTGGGTGTTTTTCTTGTAGCTCGTTCTTCCAGAGTTTGTTTAACCACACTCCTTCTAGTGGGTCAGTTTAGAGTCTTTTATTTTTTTATTTTTTATTATTATTATTTTTTTTTCCTTTGCAGATTTGGTTTTAGGTGGCCAGGCACAATGAGTGCAGGGAGATGATTGAAGTGTTTCTCCTTCATCTTCCTTTTCAAGAGAAGGGGAGGATTTTGTGGCAAATCTGGGTGTGCACTTTATTGTGGGGCTTGTGGGAGTAAGGAACAATAGAAGTTTTAAAGGAGTGGAGAGGACCTTTGGGATCTTTGGTCCCTTGTTAGGTTCCATGTTTCTCTTTGGGGTATTGACGAAGTCTTTTTCCCTAGCATGGAGGATGTTTGCCCTTGGAGTCCTTTCCCATCCAAAGGCTTTTCTTGCAGCTCCTCCTTTTGGCATTTGGTTAGATCCTTCTGTTGAATGGTTCTATTTTTTATCTGTGGAAGGTGGAGGTTCATAAGAAGGTTAAGTTCTTCGTATGATAGGTTATGTCAAATGAGTTATTAACTTGGAAGGCAAATTTAATAGTATATCATCTAATATATTTAGAGTTGTTTCTTTGCGGCATTCAACTTTCTTTTTGCTAGCTCTTAGAGCTGTAGAGAGACGATTGAGGAGCTCCTTCTCCATTCATTTTTTTGTGAGAAGGGCTATTTTTGTGGCAAGTTGGGGTGGCTATTTTGTGGGGTCTTGGCGAGAGGAATAATTGGATCTTTAGGGGTCGAGAGAAATCTTCTAGTGCCACGTGGTTCCTTGTTAGATTCTATGTTTCTTTTTGGGCTTTGGTAACGAGGCTTTTTTGTAATTACCCTCTAGGTCTTTTTTTTATTGGATTGGAGCCTTTTTTTGTAGTTTGACTCTCTTTTGTGGACTTTATTTTTGTGCGATCATACATTTTATCAATTTCTTTTCCATAAAAGTTTGATTTTTCATTAAACAAAAATCTATTGGTTTGGTGGGATCTACTTGTTTAGAAGAAACCCAATACTTTTATCAACTCCACTTATTGGTTTAGGATCAAGGGATCCAACTAGAAGATGTCTTTCGAAATCAAGAACGTCGTGGAAACAGAAAAGCATAATTAGTTGTCTCAAAGTTGGAGATGAGAGTACTAGTTTCTTCAACATGACAGGTTTGCCTTAGAGTAAGGCCTCTTGGCTTTTGATATGTTCACGTCGGAATTCTTGAACAATTTGTGAAACGTTGTCATAACCTAACCTTACAACAATGTTCTATGAACTTTTTAGGAGGGATTGTTAATACGAGTGCATATGAATGTTGAAATGTATATCACCTTCAATCCTAAAAGAGTTGATGTCAGGAAGGTGCTAGATTTCTAGCCTATAATCCTATTGATGGGTCCCTATGAAGTTCTTGCGAGAAGTGCTTGTGGTAAGACTTAAGGCCATTCATATCCCGACAATCTTTTGTGGGGAGATGCCAAATCATTGATTTAGTTATTGTGGGTAATGAAGCGGTGAAAGATTGGAGGACAATGAAAGGGTTTGTTTTAGAACTGATGAAAAGGCTTACAACCTTGTTGATTGTCATTTCCTACATACTAGGGAAAAAAGGCTTTGGTGTGAGGCCTTTGAGGTGGGGATCTTGGATTAGAGGTTTCCTTCAATATGCCAATTTCCCTGTCCATATTGAATTGAAAGCCAAGTGGCACAATATTTGCCAGGAGAGGTGGTTGACAAGATTCTCACAAATTGACAACCCTACGGGAGAAGGATCTATCTAATTACGAAAGAACAACATGCACGAGAACCCTTCCAAAGGATCGGGGTTCCATAACCTCACATCTCTTCTCCCATGCCTAAAAGGGTGACCCTCGAGTAAAGACAAGAGCAACCACCTTTGTCATTTCCTATTGAAAAGAACACGATGGAACCCAAAAGAAAAGGAACACAAGCTCTCGGACCACACAAGAAAATTATCAACAAAATGATTTTTGAAAGCAGACAAATGATACAAGCGGGGGACGAAGAACAAAAAGGCCTCTCCCCCACCCAATGATCTTCCTAGAAATAAGTATCTCTCCCCTCCCCCACCACATAATGAACAAAATGAATAAAGAAGGGAGCACTTTCGAAATAATCTTCCACAAGTTTTTGGTGAGATCCTTCCACTCAAAAGGATGGGGGCCATGTTTACTAATAATAATCCTACACCAGAGAGAGCCCCTTAGAAGAAGTCTTTGTTATCTAAATAGCTTTGGCGTTTCCCCCTTCCTTTGGATTTTGATGGTCCGACTTTTTGTAGGATTTCCGTAAGGAACACCAAGTTTTTGAGGAGATTTCCTGTGGAGTATGGGTGAGCAAACCAAATCGAAAAGTCGAGTCGACTGACAAAAACTGACCGAACCGACATCGATTAGTCAGTTTTATGGCCTCTTCGGCTGGTGGTTGGTTATCCAAAGAATTGTTAAACTGGCCGACCGACAACCCACACTACCCAATGTAAAAACCATGTGTTGGTTTTTGAAAACCAAATTGGTTTTTTGATAGGTAATCATTACCTATTACAATAATAATAATTTTTTCTAACATTTGAATTCTGTTCCTCATTTTCTCTCCCTCTCTTGTCCATCTTCATCCTGCCATCTTCTTTCTAATTTTTTTCCTCTTTCATCTATCTTCATTTCTTTTCTTTTCTTTTTCTCTTGCCCATGACCATGGTTTTTTCCCCTCCAAATAGAACTAACCAATTGACCATTCTCGTGTAGTTGGTCAGTCAGTTTCGTAGGCACTCCCAAAACCGACAACTGACAGTAGATCAAAATTGACAGACCTGTGGTTGACATTGGTTTTAGCCCAAGACTGACACCGACCACAAATGATCACCCCTACTATGGAGTATGGAGGAGAAAACTCTGAATTATAGCTAATATTCATGGTAGGATGTGGTTGTCACCCGTCTAGAAAAGCTTTGGAAAGGGATCCGTTGGAGACATTTTTGGACTGCAGAATCTTTGAAAGAGATGTCTCTTTTCTTCAAGGCAAACTGAGATGGTTTCGGAATTGACTTTTGGTAATGTTTTTGGTTGTGTGTTGAAGTTTCTTTACGTTGTTTGAGATTGTCTATCTGGTTCTACTTACCAATCCCAAATCAGCAATGGTTTCCAACTATTGGAATGAATAAGTACGTTCCTAGGCTGGTAATCCCTGCAAAAACTTTGGAGAGGCGGTTAAAGGATGACTTTCTTTTGTGGTTCACCTTGAAAATGTTATCCTTTTGATTAGAGAGGACATGAGATGCTGGTCAAAAGGTATGGGGGCAGGACCTTCACATCCACATTACAGCTTTTTACCAAAAGGATGATGAATTCCCAAAAATTCTGATGGCTCTTTTGTGAAGGAAAATATCCTAAGAAATGGCCCAATTTTAGGGCAAATTCTCGAGGTTTGGTATCTGTCTAAATGTTCTCTTAGGTTTGAAAAGGTACATTTAGTTCCTGAAGTTTGGAAAGTGGTTCTAAATGGTCCATGAGTTAAGTTGACCTTTAGTTGACTAAGCAACAATGATGTGGCGCAAGGTGGATCATTTTTATTAATTTTATATTATTCTTTTTAGATTACATGGCTTTTTAAAAATTTATACTCCTCTCTTCTCCTTTCCCTCGGCCCTTTCTTTCTTTCTTCTCCTTCCTCTTTCTCTTCATTATCCAATCAACAAATCCCTATCTATCATCCTCATCCTCCTATGCCGACTCTTTTGCTTCTTGTTCACCTTAGTCAAGTCCCACCTGGATGGCTAAGACAACATAGATTGCTAATGCCTAGAGTGCCCCAATTGTTAAGGCGGACATGTTTGCCAGTATGAGTATGACCAAGTCTGCTAGTGCCAAGAAGACCAAGTCAGTTCGGTCCACACTGTCCACTATGGCATCTAACTGGGGCCTTGTTCAACATTGAAATTGGCACTGTTGCATTTGGTGCCATAGACGGTGTTGAAGACGGCTTTGACGATAGAGTCGGAGACCAGAGTACCAGATTCTATGAGTGATTTTGTCCAGGCGGTGTTATTGGTGCTGGTGGAGCTTGATGGTGGAGGATCATTAAGTGTTGGTGCAAGTTCTGCTGCTGGTAGTCGGAGTGTTTTCAATGTGTTGTTTTGTGAAGTTCTCTTCATTTGAGCCGTGCGCAATCTCTGTCAAAGTTTTGAATAATGGGGATATTGGGAATTTGGATTTTAGTAGGATGTCAGGAAACAATGCCTTTGTTGTTTCCTTGTCGCTGTCCTGTTGAACTGATGGTTACTTGAAGAGTATCATTTGGATTTTGGATAATATAAACCCAAGTGGATTTTAAACTTCAAACCTTTCAGGGATTGGAATGAACAATGTCGGTTGTGCTGATCGGCAAGTGGTGAATGTGAATCTTGTTGTTTTCTAATTTAGAGGAATGTTGGGGAACTCTAGTGATTTTACCTGCATATCTCCATGTAAAAGGTCCTTTAATAACCATTTAATAACCATTTGATTTTTGAAAATTAAGTACTATACCCACTATTTTTTTTTTTTTTTAAAACAACTTTCATTGAGGAAAAAATGAACAAAAAGAATACAAGGGGTACAAAAATCCAAGTCCGCACAAACTTTCTGTTACATAGTTTTTAAAAATTGAGTCTAAGTTTTGGAAACTAAAAAAACATAGTTCTTAAATTTTATTATATTATTTGTTTATTTATTTTTTTTTAAATTTAAGAATTCAAGTGTTCTTTTAAGAAATAAGAAAATGGGGAGAAACCAGCATAAATTTCAAAAACTAAAAATAAGAAATATAATAATTATCAAGGGGAGCTTAGACTATAGGTTTTGCTGGGGAGGTAACGTCCCATGTAAATGTAAGTTCTCCAAGAAAGTCAGGAAATTCCTTTTGGTGGCAGATCTGGCGAATAATACAGGCATTAGGAATCGAAGGAAAGAATTATAAACCCCTGCTTGTTGCTATGTAAAAGTAAAGGGCTCGTGAGTCATATGTTCATGCAGCCAGTTCTGTAACCCTAATCCTAGCAGATTTGGTGGAAATTATACTTAACTTTCAGCCTTAGGTGGTGCATTGCACTGGTTTTAAAAGGAAAGCGGAGTGTATCTGATTTATTGCCATCAGTGCAACTTGTTTTGGAAATATGCAAGGACACAAGTCATCAAAATTGATTATTAAAGAAGAGATTTAATAATAAGATTCTGTTCGATAACCGTTTGGTATTTGAAAATTGTGCCTATTTTCTTACAATTTCCTTGTATTGAGTTTTATCTTTGGTTAGGAAACGCTTGAACTCTCGACCTCCAAAAATAGAAATAAGGTTTTTAAAAACTACTACTTTTAGTTTCCAAATCATGGCTTAGGTTTTGAAAACATCTCTACAAAGTTTTAAAAAAAAGATCTATAGGTTGACGTAATGTTTATAAGCTGAAAATCAAACCAGCCCTGAAAGCCTCAATCAAAGAACTTTTATGATAGAACTTCTAATTTTGGTTTAATTTTTGATTTAATATATTTTTATGTTCTCTCTTTTGACCTTTGGATTGGAGGGTAAACTCTGTTTTGCGTAGTTTATTGTTTCTTTTTATGACATGACAATGTTGTTTCTGTAGACTATAGATATTCCATACCATTGTTCTCCCTTTCTGTATGGATTTCTGAAGATCTTGAAACTCAGGTGGACGAGCTTCTTAAACAACGGGATGGCATACATGCTTCATTCACTATCTCGAAATCGGCAAATCACATCGGGGCTAGTGCTATGAGTAATGGAAGTAGTAGTAAATCTACTGGCGACGATGCAAAGGTTGAGAATCTAGGAGAAGATGGAACCTCAGATGAAAAAGATAAATCTTTCAAAAAGAGATGGTTCAATATTCCCCGAGGATCTGACAAAAAGCTCGGTTGAAAGAATCACACGCTAAGGTTTATTTTCTCTTTTCCCAAACAGCAACAAATAGAAACTTCCAACCATTTTGTCTTGTAGAATTCAATGGTCAAAATGATTGCATCCATGCTTGTAATACTTGGGTCTCTGTTTTGGTGTATGCTTTCAGGGGCTCAACAAAATTTGCCATTCTTTCTCCCATCAGAGTTGAGGTAAGCTATTGATTAGGCATTACAATATGCTTCTCAAAGACATAGCCAAAGTATATTAAATTTGTGTGTAAATAACTCAAATACCTTCATATATTAAATTGGTTTGTGTTGGATACATTTTTTTTAGCTTCCTCAAGTTCTTTTTATCAGACCCCTATAGTTATTTTTTATGGCACTTGGAGGCATGGCTTGTGCTTGTCGTTTTTGTGTAGGGGCTATGTTAATCTTCTCTGTTTTCGTTCCAATTTTATCGGATGTCGGAAGCATGGCTCAAAAATATTTTCTACTATGGCAATCATAGGAAAGTAAGTTATTTTAGTGTTAAACATCAAACTTAATGATGATTAGGGAGATTGGAAATGTTATATTCTATATCCTTACTTCATATCTTCTCATGAATATTTCCTTATTGGTCTTAATTTTTTTTGGTCCTTGAAGAAAGTATTTAGGTTTGTTTTTGTTTTTGGTTTTTTTTTTTTTTTTTTTTTTTTTAATTTTTTTATTTTTTTTTTTTTTTTTTTTTTTTTAATTTTTTTATTTTTTTTTTTTTTTTTTTTTTTTTAATTTTTTTATTTTTTTTTTTTTTTTTTTTTTTTTAATTTTTTTATTTTTTTTTTTTTTTTTTTTTTTTTAATTTTTTTATTTTTTTTTTTTTTTTTTTTTTTTTAATTTTTTTATTTTTTTTTTTTTTTTTTTTTTTTTAATTTTTTTATTTTTTTTTTTTTTTTTTTTTTTTTAATTTTTTTATTTTTTTTTTTTTTTTTTTTTTTT
Source organism: Citrullus colocynthis (assembly GCA_031780015.1). Taxonomy (NCBI): domain Eukaryota; kingdom Viridiplantae; phylum Streptophyta; class Magnoliopsida; order Cucurbitales; family Cucurbitaceae; genus Citrullus; species Citrullus colocynthis. The sequence goes on along the minus strand of QLSR01000062.1, from coordinate 1,521,882 downwards.
GTAAGATTATCAATTAAAATAAGCATTCTGTGAATTTTAGGGATCAGAAGTGTAATTCAACTTTGAGGTTATTGACTAAACTAGGTGGGTTTGTTTTTTTAATATCCGTGAGTGTTCATTGCTAATTTATGCGCACTTCGACTAATCTCACAAAACAATCCGCCTAACCTTACAACATTGGATGTCAAGAAAATCTATAGGATATAAAATTTTATGTAGTAGCTACCTTGGATTAAACTAGGTGATTTGAAAGTTAAAATGCTTAAAATGGAACAATCTCGATATGTTTAAAGACCAGAATATGATTACATATAAAATACTAAAGACATATTTGAAAGTGATTTTAAAATGGTAGAGATCATTTTCATTATCTTTAGGATCACTTCAAAACATGCTTTTCATAATTTAAAATTAATTTTGGTGGTATGAAAATCACATTTAAAAATGTAAAATTAAATATCAAATTACTTTGGAAATGATTAAAAGTATGTTTAGCACACTAAAATTGATTTTTACAACTTCAAAATCACTCCTAATTGTAATTCTCTGATTTGATGGCATTAAAGGAATGGATGTAAAATACCTACCGGACATGATAGTAAGTGTAAAAAGAGGGTTTAGTTAGGTTTAGTTTGGGGAAAAAACTGAGAATTGATTAGTGAAATATGAAATTCTCAATGGTTGAACCAATAAATTGATCGGATTGACAACAATCTGAAACCAATGACAATCAAATCAAACAGGTTGAATTGATCAACTAATTTTCTTTTATCATTTGAAAAGCAACTCATCGAGTGATTGAACAAACATGGTTTGGTTGATTTGATTTGAACTTTTTCTTCTTTATTTTTTTTTTCCTTGCAGAAAATAAAATGTGGGCCATGAAAATATGAATCTCTAGTCTCAAGAAAACAAATATATCTCAATTACAACGAGATCTGCTCGTACTATTTTTATTTTATTTTATTTTTTAATTGAATAGAGTTTTGATATTCATATACTTTTCAAGCTAATGCTTCTAATAAAAATGGCTCTCTTTAAATCTTTAAAATTTCAATTTCCCAACTAAATCCACCAAAACATGGAAAAGATGTGACAATCCAAATGTATAAACCCATAAATTAGATCTTTTTGATTGGTTTTATTTCATTAAGCATTTTATTCCTTTTTTTCCTTTGATTATTCATGTTCATGGCATTTTTGTTCTATGGATGTCAAACTTCAAAGGAGGGATGAAGATCTCTTAATATATAGGTTTAACAACCAAGATATACTTCATTAGAAAGTTGTCTAACCATTTAAAAATAAAGAACTCACTTCTCCACACAAAATTATTTTCTTATTCTCGAGCAATTTAAGGAAAAAAATCAAATAATATATAAGCAAATTAAAATGTATCTTTGAATTTTAGATTCGTTCATTCTTTCTTCTAGCTTGTGTTGCACTAAATAAATGCGTTAGAATATCTCGTGAGATTTGAAGTAGTCAATAATGGCCCGAGAAAAAGAAAATTTAAAAGTGAAAGTATCGAACATCTTCACTCTCTTCAAATAGGATATCTTAATTTCTTAACCTCTTATTAACGATCAATTAATTAAGATAGTAGCAATAATTTTTAACTTCCCACAAACTCTTCACGTAGCCATGAAAGATAATATAATTATGCAAGACTAACGATAGGGTTTATCAATTAGCACCCTTCCAATAATGTGGAATTATTAATTTTGCCTTAGATCTTGATCATCATCATCATCCATGATTTCTAACCTCACCCACCTCCACATTAAATATAAACACAACATAAATGCATTAACAAAGCTTCTGGTGAGATGATTAGCTGACACAAATACTATATTATATACTTTGCATTTGAAATCAGAACTTGGTCCTAGGTTACCCAAGTGATTAAAAAAGAAAAAAAGAAAAAAAACATCATATTATATTAGAAAGAGACCGACTTTCAAAGAAGAAACATTAAAATAATGCCCTTTTATGAACTTTCTTTTATTGAAATTTGTTTGTTTTTTTCTTAGGTCCGAACATGGTTTCTTAAGATTGATGGATATGGTCCAATGTATCTGTCCATTTGACATGTTATGGGGCATAAATTCCCCCAAAATTTAAGGCTATTCTTTATCCAAATAAGGTATTGTTTACTTTCAATGTAAGACTAATTTTTTTTTTGGGTATGATTAAAAATTAACATCTCTACGATTTGTCTATATTGTAACTCGTACTCTTCATTCTATTCTAGTTTTTATGTTTGCAAATCATACAATATTTATTAGGAAAAGACACCTCTGACTACTTTAGTAGGAATAAGTAAAAAAATTAATAGATTGCGAAAAACTCCAAGATCAGAGAGAAACCACACCTTACAACAAAAAAAAGAATAAGTTTTATATTCATTTACACAATGAGAATTAATATACCCGACTTAAAAGTGTTTTTTATTAATCTGATAAACCAATGCTATAGATTATTTTGGTTTTAACTTCTTCCAATTTTTTACTTATGAGATTACTGCTCTTTTAATATTTTGTATAAAATCTTTCGAATTCAAGGAAAAGAAAAAAAAAGGAGAGGGTACGATTTTAAAAAAAAATTAGATAAACCATAAATGGCGTTTATTTATTTTATTATTTAACCTGACAAAGGTAATAAGGAATGCAAGCTGTCTAACCTTGGATAAATTGAATATACCAACTAGTTTATACACCAATTGGATTGCCTCAAAGGACCAATGATTATTCATTTTTGATATTAGGTGTAACCTAGAAAAGAGTTGGTAAAAAAATTAATTTTGATCATAAACTTGTCGGTTGTATCAATTTAGATTTTAGACTTTAAATTTTATCATATTGGATCATAAATTTAAATAAGTATTGCAATTTTTAAACTCAGTTAAATTTTTGCTAATTTGTTCACTAATTTTAATAAAGAATAGTGTAAAAATCTTCCTAAACTTATTAATTTTAATAAAATAAAAATTTGAAAAAAAAATAACTTCGATTAATTAATGCACAAATCGACCTTGAAATAACTTTATTAAATTCATAATTTCTAACAAGAAAAAAAAACCCTGATGTCGTTTTCCGCACTAAAATTTTATCAATTTTATACCCTAAAATGTAAATATATTTTACAATTTACTAAATACATAAGAGAATTTTTTTAACAATATTTAGATCGAAAATTTATTAGAATTTTAAAATTGGTGGTTAAAATTGGAACACCTTTTAAAGTTTTAGGTTAAGATTGGAACACTTTTTTAAAGTTTTAGTTTAATATTGAAACACTTATCCAAGTTTAAGATGCTGAATTTAAAATCTATCAAACTAACCTAATAAGTTCAGAAGTCAAAATTAATTTTTTCTTAAGAAAGAAAAAAAAAAGAAAAAAAAAGAAAAGAGTTGATGAAAATTAGGCAACAAAAAGGGAGTGGACAACAATTAGAATATATATCACATGTGTGTGTTAGGATAGCCAAAAACTGGATAGAAAAACAAAATAAACATAGAAACAATTGGTAGTTCCCCACATCAAAGGTTGGAAATGGACAGTGATGAGTAAATTAGAGGGAAAAAAAAAAAAAAACAAAAGAAAACAAAGACAGGAAATTGGATTAATGTATGGAATCCCATGTTGGGACATAAAGGTTGTCTGTCCCAAACATTATACAGCTTAGTTCACGTGTGGTTACGTGCTTCTACCCGAATTTTTTTCAGTATTGTAACTCCATTTGTTTATACCATCAATTTTATTAATAAATATTAATAGATCTTATATTAATGTTTGCAGATCTTATTTTATTTTTAAAAGTATGCTAATGTGACACATGTTGAATGGAAAGAGTATGATAATTTTTTCAGAAAAAATTTCCCGCAATAATGTGTCCAAATCACAACTTTAACTTTGATCAATGTCCTCTTCCCTTCTTTAATTTGCCTCCCAATTTTTTTTTTTTTTTTTTGTCTGCCTCTCAGACTCACATTTCACTCCATTTTAGTGAAAAAGAAATAGCAAAAAAGAAAGAGGTAAAGATGTGCTATCACCCTCTAAGAGAGAAATTTTCGATGTATACGATTGATTCAGTGTGTTATTGAGCTGTTTTGAAAGAATGTGTTAAATTATCAATTGAACTCAAAAGCTTAATTTGACCAATTATGATAAATTATTATACCAATACTTTAACATCTTTTCTCATTTATTGGCTTGAAAATTTGTAGAAGACTCAACAAATGGAAACCAAATATTAATTAGGGAGAAAATGACACTTATAGAGGTTTGAACACATGATTATTGACTCTGATACTATGTTAAATCATTTGTTGACTCAAAAGTTTAAGTTGATGTAGGTTATGATAAATTTAATTCTATCAACACGTTAATATTCTCTCTCACTTGTGGACTTGAAAATTTGTAAAAGACCTAATAATTGAAAAATCAATATTAATTAGAGAGAAAATGACATTACATGAATTTAAACACATGATAAACTAGCTCTGATATCATTTTAAATTACCAGTTGATTTAAAAGTTTAAATTGATGGGTTATCATAAATTTAATTATATCAACACTATTGATAGGTAGGAACAAAAGTAGGAAAAGCTTAAAATGGGGAGATTGTAGGTTTTGATAAGTGATAATAGCGACCAAATGAGATGCAAAAGAAATTGAATAATTTTAAATGTTTTGGTTTGGTTCGATTGGTACATGACCAAACAATACTATTATGATTTGAAAAAGAAAAACAAATCCACCTAAGATTTAGGTGGGTTCAAGTTCAACTCTACATATTTTACAATGATGAAGAAGTTTACACACAATAACAATAATAATAATAATAAAAAAAAAAAAAAAACAATAGAAATAAACATGTATATGCTTTTCAAGAATTACCCATTCCATAAAAGATAAAATTGCATTGCACCATTTGCAAAGTGTTTTGTTTTTGTCTACTTGTCCTACAAAATTTCAAAGTTAGAAAGATATAAAGAAAAAGTTACAACAAAAATTTCACTGTTGTTTGCGAGTCGTTGTTGACAAATACATTGTAATAGATAACATGATCTCTCGAGCTTTCTTTATTCTCCCTCCTTTATCTGTTGAGATCAAATTTACTCAAAGAGTACGTTATATAAATATGATTTGATACTTTAGATTTGTGTGGTTGTCCATCTAAAAATTCAAAATCGCAAAAGCTTTGTGATCATGAACTAAAGGTTGTACATTAAGGTTAGCTAGTTGTTGGCTTATAAATAAGTTGTGGTAACCATATATATACTTATTTGTTGTAAAATTGAGGAGCAAAATGACGAAAAAAACAGAGCACGAAAATTAAAAAATTATAATATTAAAATAATTAAATAATTAAATAATATAAAAGTAATTAAAACAACTAAATTAAATAAAATAAACTTAAAATAAACTAAAATAAAGAAAGTGGAATTTTGTGAAATTTCTCAACACCAATTTTTTCTCTTATTTTCTCTCCGATGTGTGTGTTACAATATCCACAAAAAACCTCTATTTATAGACAATTTGGCAAGTAGGTAGTAGCATTTCATAGCCACTAAGGATGTGTCTTTAGTAGAGACATGGCCTTTAGCCACTAAGCATATTTATATAATGGACATCTGATTTGTTTTAATATTAATAATAATATTGTCATTTATTTATTTATTTTTTTGAAAAAATAAAGTGATGTGTAGTGTCAATTGCTTTTCACCTAATTCAACTTTATAGTTTTAGAATTTTTTTTTTTTAAAGGGGAAGGAAGAATTAGAAGTCATGAGTTTTAATTAGAGAAGTGTGATGTTGAAATGTTTGTGTCATATCATGTGAAGGTGTCTATTAAAGTCTGTAGGTTGGATGTCATGTAGGTGAATTGATGTAGGTTTGCCCAAGTGTCCCCCACTTCTTTATTTTCCAAACAAAACAACTTTTAATCTCTCTCAATTTTAATTTCTTGCCCAAATTTTAAATATCACTTCACAACTATTGTTATTAGTTGCAATTACACTTTTAAATTTATGCAAGTATTAAAATGGGACCATCGAACTTATAATATTATAAAAATTAGACCTACAAATGATAAAAATTGAACCCTCAAACTTATACAATTAATGTTACAATTTGTACAATTATGTAAATTTGGACGTTTGATTTTAACATTTTTATAAGTTTGAGGGCTCAATTTTGACCATTGAAAGTATATAAAGGATGAAATTGCAACTACCTACCATATATTTTAGCGGTGGTTTTTGTAGTTTATTCTAATTTTTTAATTCAAAATTCTATTTTCCTCCTTCTTCGTACAAAAATATGTTTGATTGAGACAGAGAAATCACATGGGCTAACGCAAAATCCATTAATAATAATATTAAGGATATGTTTAGGGAACTGAAATGTAATAGGATTATTGAGAATCAGAGGAGTATTGGAATGCATGAGCACTTAAGGAATAAACGAAAATGAGATTGCGAACCATGGAAACGGTGGAAAATAGAATTGAGTTGAAAACTGTCGGAACAGAATGACTTTTGTATTACAAATCAATCCCAAAACGCTCAATTCAAACATTCATTTTGGATTACATTACATTACAAGCCTATTTCTCCAAAACTCTCTAAAAAAGTAAGTATCGGATTTAAAGTGAATGAAAGGGTTAATTGTGTCACACCCAAGTTCTTTGGGAGATTGCTTGAATTATCCTTTTTAATTTGGACATAATCTCTAAAAGGGGATTTGGACTTGAAAACAAAGTCATGTTTGGAGGGTTTTTATCCTTTTTTTTATCCTTTTTTTTTTCTTTTTCAGATCCTTCCAAAATCAATGAGTTGCCCAAAGAAAAAAAAAAAAAAAAGATGATTAAGAAAGTTTAATTAATGGGGGGTTTCTTACATGATTGAATCGTTTCCTAATTTTAAAGAGTTATAAATTTTGTGGAAATGAAACAAAAAGCTTTTTTGGTTCCATTGGCCATAGTTTCATTGATAGGCACAACTTGGTGGGCCATTATTGTGATTTGGGCAAATCTTAGATATGATAATATCTATACATCAATTCAATCAACCAACCCAAAAAGCTATCATTATTAATTAAACCCTCACAGCTAATTTAATATTACTTGGTGGAAACCATTACAACACAAGATGATGAGATAGAGACATTGTCTCTTATTTATTATTTTATTTTTAATCTTCTCCTTATCTTTTATATAAGTTTGTGGGTTTTTTTAATTAGTACTAATTGCTATCATTAAGGTTAAATGTATCTTAAAGAGAAAGTCTTTTGATCTGATCACCCTTTCTTTTGAAGCCTATGGGGTAGAAGATTGTGTAAAATTTAAAAAGTTTCTACATTCCCTTAGCTTGCTTCTTCAATGTAATTAATTTCTTAGTTGTCCAATGCTTTGTGACAATTCCAAACTATCAATCCTCCATATCATTCCTTTTTTTTAAGGATTAGTGTTCAAATGTTCTTTGTTTGGTTTCTTTTGAAAACTTGACAAGAAAAAAAAGAGTTTCACATAAGTCTCTTCTTTTTAGGCTCCTCAATTTTCGTTGTTTAGCACTAAAGAGCTTTAACCACATGCCCCTAACTTAGGGGCATAACTTTGACACCATTTGTTGGAATATTGTCCACTAGTAAGATATTGTCCATTTTTAAACATAAACTCACATTACTTTATTTTTAAAATTATGGACATTGTTTGCATTCCCTAGCATCCTAACTAACTATTGACTTGAAGATTATATAATGTTATTACTTGTAGTAATTCCGATGATGGATGAATATAAAAACAATGGTTATTTTTAACACGTATTTGGCCCTGAAATTTGAACTTAGTTTCTTTTAGGTCATTAAGTTTTTAAAGCGCACTTTTAAATGTAGTTTCTATACTCTACTAAGATATGATCTCATGTTTGATCCTCAAAGTTAGAATTTGATATTTAAAGTTTAAAATGGGTTTCTAATTTAGTCCTTAAATAAATAAATAGAAAAAACAGACTTCAATCAAAATATGGCATTTAAAAAAATTTAAGATTTTTACTAACTAATAATTGTATTAATTTTAAACCTTATTTCTACAAATAATTTTTTTTTTAAAGAAACTATTGTATGGATAAGTAAGTACACCAGAATATCTAAGTTAAGTTGACACATTCTCATATCCTACGTACTTCTTATTCATTGATATATCGAAAAATAAATATAGGCATAGATGAGCCACCCTGAGGAAGATAGAAGTAGAATTTTACATAAAAACAACAAGATTAAGTGAGGTGGACGGAGGTTATAATCTTTGAAGAGTTTTGATTGATGAGTCCAACAACGCATCAAGGAGCGTATGTTTTCCCGGAATTTGACATCAATATACTATGAATCGTTAAACGTAGGATTCCTTTCGCGCCAAATAGTTGTGCATACAACAACTGATGTATTTATAGACTTATTTTATTTTATAAAAGCAACAAGAACTTGCAATTTATAGAGCTATTTGAAATCTATTTTATTTGACAATCAACTCAAAATTACTTGATAAAATTATTCTTCCCAAAAATCCTATCAAAGAATTTATCAACATAATTTTTTCCCCAAATAAGTTAAAAAAAAAAAGAAAAAAACAGACAAAGACGAGAATATAAAAAATCAAATAAATTAATAAAAAGTCACTTTAAAAAAGTCTTATACATACATGAAAATTATGTTTTGATGATTTTTAAAATAAAATTATAATAAAGAGAGTTTAAATTGATTAATGTATGTTTTGATGATTTTTAAAATAAAATTATAATAAAGAGAGTTTAAATTGATTAATCATAAAAGTATAAGATTCTAATGGTGGAGGGTTGGTCTGTTTTTTTTGGAGGTGGAGCCAATTTAAAAAAAAAAAAATATATAAAATTTTAATTGATACAATTATTTAATTTTTACCACACTCTAATTTAAAGAGGGTGGAAAAGATAGTCTACAAGCTATATATAGCTATATGTTTGTATATGTTATACCTATATACATGTATTTGTTCAAAAAGAATATATATATATATATAAAAAGAAGATAAGAAAAGAATACATAAATGAACAATGTTCCCACCACCCAAAGTGAATAAAAAATTCCAAAATCCAAATAAAAAGATAAAAATAAGATGTGTGATTATTTATTTCTAAAAGAAAAAAAAAAGATGTGTGATTATTATTATTATTATTCTTGTGGGGTAACCAAAAAATTTGCAAAATAAGAAAAGGATGTTGTTAATCAATTGTGTGTAGGTCCTACAGAGCCTTTTGTTGAAGTAGTGTGAGAAACCAATTGTATGCATTTCCACATGTTATTAACCCAACATATGAGTAGTGGAGCATAAATTATATTGCATACCAAAATATTCTTTATTAGATGGTTGTAGAATCCACATAATAAATCTTTAGTAAATTATATTGCATACCCAAATGACATAATATTGTAAAATAATGTTAGAATGAAAGAAGTAGGTAGTCAATTGAGATACTGAAAAATTTTGTATGTAAACTCTATTGATTATTCTTTTTCTAAGTTGAGTGTGACCAAAGTTTCATATTAACTACTGAAGAAAAGATTCACAGTATATAAGTAAGAACAATTATCTTCAATGATATGGAGCCTTTTGGGTGAAACCAAAACCAAAACCATGATGGTTATGCTCAAATTGGACGATAGCATACCATCGTAGAGATATTTGGAGAGTCGTTGTCCCTAACAAGTGGTATTAGAGCTATGCTCCTTATGCTTAGTCGTGTTGATGTGCCCTTATGTGACATAGTCATGTGATTCGTGATTGAGCTAATCAGATAGAGAATGAGCTCCAGTAAAAGGAGTTGGCCTAACTTTAAGGTTTTATACTAAAATTGAACAATATCATACCATTATAAAAATATATTAGAGGAATCATTGTCTCTTACACTATTTGTCAAACCACTCCCTCAAACACAATAAAGTCTTAGATTCTAACCCACTTTTTTGTATCCCCCTCTCTCTCAAGCTCAAACAAGTCATTAACTCATGCATTCTAATTCTAAGTCACTTCCCAATCTCCCTCTCTTTAAGTCTTAGTGGGGTTTCTTTATCTCTAAGTCATAGATTCTGACCCACTTCCCAATCTCTCTATCAACTTTTCTTGATCTACATATGTTTTTTTGGCTGAGTTAACTCAACTCAGGGTTTGCTGTTTGGCTTTGGAGTTTCTTGAAGAACAGTGATTTTTTTTTTTATTTCCCTTCACGACATCATATCATTTCCACACATTAGTTAAACTATCTTTGAATGTGAACTACTATTTTATACTCTATTTATAATGTTTTTGTAAGATATAAAAACTCGTCTTTTTAAGTACCTAACTATACTTTTAAATACTTATAGGCATTTGAGGTAAAAACTGGAGTTGTAAACTCTATGAAATTATGAAATCCGAAAAGCTGTAAACTTCTGGGACTCTCATTGTAAGGAGTTAATAAAATATGAAATTGATATTCTTTTAGTAGTGAAACCCACAATCTCTTTAGGCCAAACAAGTAGTGGAGTTTACGACATAAGTTTTTTGAGTATTACTGTAGTACCTACTATTCCCATTCATTATTTGACACGTCATAAAATGATTAATTAATTTATTATTTATTCATTTTGTAAATCCAACATAATTCTTAAATAATGCTACTTTTGCAACAAACAGTATAAGTGGAAAGTAGTATGAAACCATAGTATTAGAAGTTTTCTTAGAGTTCACATCTCCACTCTTTCAACTCTTACTCTTTTTAACTCCGAAGGCGAACACCTCTCTTAATTCATTTAAAAGGAAGGCTTACATTGGTACAAATGTAAATAAAAATATATATGTAGGTAGGTATGAAAAATGTCACCTCATGTTTTTGGAGTTGACTGTGCCTTTTCCCTCTGAGTTGGGCAGTGTAATAAACTAAGCAACAACTAAAATCATTGTATCCCCAAAGCAAATTATCATAAAGGTAGGTAGGTAGGGTAGGCAATGTATAGAAAAAGGGTAATACTAGTAAAAACACATCTACACACTTATGGCTTCTTTGGGGAGTGATGTTTCTCAACAATTTTTTCTCCCAACAATTATAGAATGGGAATCAAATCTTCAACCTTTAAAAAGGAAGGCATGTCATATATCATTAAGCTAAATTCACTTTGACAAATATTTTTTTCCTTCCAATAAAATTTCACTAATTTTGTAATAGGAAAAAATGATTTTCAACTCTAAATTTTGGTTGGTGTATCAATTTCTACCCTATACTTCCAATTTCATCAAATTCATGAAATTGTTAAACTTCACCTGTAACTCGTTTAAGTGTTCCAATCTTTATTTTAAACTTGAACAATGAGCACTACAATTTTTACATTTTTTGGGGATAAATTTTAGGGTAATTGCTTTAAATAATAAAACTGTCTGAAATATTTACAAATATAGCAAAATGTCACTTGTATTAGTGATAGACACTGATAGACATCTAACAGTATCCATCACTAATAGACAGTGATAAATTATAGTAGTCTATCTGTGTCTAGTAATGATATACTTGACATTTTGCTGTAATTGTAAATATTTTGGCTCATTAATTATTTGCAAAAGTATTCTCACATGTATTTAATGAATTATAAATAAAGCATGTATTTGATAAGAAATTGGTGAAAATGCAATACTAATCGTGGTTGGATTTTTGTTATTGTTTTTTTTTTTTTTGGTGAGATTTATTCCATGGTCGACATTGTGTATTAATCGAGTTTAATTCATGTAAAAGCCTTGATTTTCACAGAAAATTAGTGAAGGTGGAAAGATTTAATATTGATTTTTGTTAAAAAGTAAGAAAATTACTAAGAAATTGATAGTATAGGGTGAAAAATGATACAACATTTGTCAAATGTAGGGGTAAAAATGTTTTTTTTTTTTTCTAAAATTTATTTCAATGGATGTTCAATTTTTTCAGAATAATTCAAATTGGTCTGCCTTAAAAATCCTTGAACTAATTATAAACATTGATTTGCAATGCACAATAATCTTGATATGATTCACAAACCAATCATCAAATTAGAGCTTCAAACAAAGAGATTATTATCTCTAGCAAGTTCTCATTTTTTAAATAGTTACGATAATAATAATCATCTTGTTCATTCTATCAATTATCAACCTAATAATTTAAAAAGGGTGTCTATCAAAATTAAAACAAAAAATATTGATAAATTTTTAAAAAGTTTAACATGCTTAAAATTTAAATAATACCAATAATTTGAGACCAAATTTGGTTTCACGCACTTGAGATTTACATGAAGCCCCACCCCACTCGCCAATAAATTTAAAAAAAAAAAATTATGTAAAAAAAAGCCCTTTTGACCTAACTCTAGTTGAAAAGATTGGATTAAAATGGATGAAACATGATGATCATGTTATCATGTAATGATTTGAAAAGAATCTAACGGTCCAAAAAGAATAAAAGCTTTCACTCATAAAGTTGATGGAGGACATGAGAATCCCTAAGATCTTTCATTCATGGGAAAATTTTGACTAAGTGATGAATCCTTTGAGGTTTGAATTGAACAACACATGAGAAAAGGGGAGACAAGGTGGGGCATTTTTTTGGAGTTATGGCCATTACTTTGGAAATATATTTTTGATTAATAATATAATATTTAGTAATGGAACTATCTTTATTCTTCAAGGTGACAAAACTTGAGAACAAAATATTGTTGGAGAAATTCAAATTTTTTTTACCCCTCTGCATTATTACTTATAGTTTCTTAAATTAATTTTAGCTTCTTTTAAAATTCGAATTTAGCTGTGAGATTATTGAATAACACCTACTTTCATTGATATGGATTCTTCAAATTATGTAAGATATTTTTTTAAATTAGAAATTTATAGTGTGTTCGGAATAATTGATAAAAAAAATTAATTTTTAAACAAAAAGCAATTTTTAGATAGTTTAAAGTGTTTTTCAAGATGGTATTCTTAAGAAATAGTAAGCACTTTAAAAACTTAGATTTATGTCAAAGCTATATATATATATTTTTGGGACAATCTATCTCTCAAAGGTTCTTTTTTTTTTTTTTTCAAAAATAAGTTTAAATTAAAAAATTAAAAGTATTTGTTTATTTATTAAGATTTTCTAAAAAGAAAAAGAACTTTTTATCATTTAAAGTGATTCAAGAAAGCAATACAACTCACTTTAAATTATTAATTTTTTCAAAGATACTAGCAGAAATGGTTTTGCTTAAAAAAACTTTTTTTAAAAATCATTTTGAAGTATTTAAGCTTTGTTTTTTTTATTTGCTTTGAGTTCAAATATTTTTATTGTTATTTATTTATTATTTAATTTTGGGCGTTTTATGGTTTAAACTTTTGTGTAATATGTTGANACAAAAAAAAAAAAAAAAAAAAAAAAAAAAAAAAAAACATTAGGACCGAACAAGATGAGGAACACTGTGTCCTAATTGATAAGACACTCAGGCCAACTACGAAAGTGATGACTAAGAGCAATTCTCATCCAACGTCGAACAACCTAAGCCATCTGCCACCTTGTTTTGAAACTGATGAATGCATAAGAAAGATTGAATCTTGATCGAAAATGCCAACCTTATGATCTCATTTTGTGTAACCGACTTAATCAAGTTTTTAATAGTGATTAAAATTAACTTCATATATTAGACAAACACAAGGTTCTATACCAAAACTAATTGGTATAATGAGAGGAGTATGGATGAATTTCGTCACCCATTCCATGCCAAATGAATTACCGTACTTACCAAACCGTAGTAGTGGCAATACCGGGTCGAACGCAGGGAACACTAGAAATTCTCAATCAAGTAGTTAATAATTCTGGGTAACCGAGGGGTTGTAAGATAGTTTATTACGAGGAAATTAAATTGCGTAAGAATCAAGACAACAATTAAAAGAGATGAAATTTAATTGAGAAAGGTCTAGCTTGGGTTGTAACAGATTTTTTCCATTCTATAAATTTGGTCTTCGATTCTTCATTGCCAAAGTTAAAGGATTGCTTGCACCTAATCGATTTAATTGAAAAGGCCAAATAAATCGTCCTCAATGACTAACTAATACAAATTTAATTGCTGAAAGACATACAAATTCAAATTCATTCTAATCGCATTAAGTTCTAAGGAAACATTAAGCGGAATATTCAACTGAAAGGGCCATAGTTAAATATTCTTTCAGACCAATTCTAAGTTGGTTGGAACAATACTAATCTAGTTTGAATCGCAAGCTAACCTAACCTATTGCTTTCTACCAATCAACATACAATCAAGTGTTACATAATGCATATTAATTCAATCAACATACAATCAAGTGTTATGTAATGCATATTAATTCAAAGCAGTAATTATACATCTCCAAGCATTCGATAATATGATTATAGTCTAATTGAAACTAAATTGAATCCAACAATCACAAAATATGGTTCAAATCTAACAAATACATTGGAATAGATAAAAGATCCTAAAACTCAAGCTAGAAAATTGTTAACTTAGCCTCGATACATTACAATGAGCATCCAAGAATGAAGTTTTACACAAGAACTGGTCAACAGAGAAGAAAATAGAGAGAAAGTGACGAAGAAATCAATTGGCGGCTCCCCTTGACCTAAAAATCAAAGGGGAAATATTTATAACTTAGTCGGAGCGCCGCGGTGCTGTCGCTAATTTGTTTGTGATTTGTCTTTGGAGTGCAGCAGAGCTGTAACACTTTGCCAACAATTCCTCCTTGGGAAAAAACGCCGGACTTTAGGGACAATTTGGTCTTTTTGGAGTTCTCTTTCCCGGTTGATGCAATAGAACTTCGTTTTGGTTCGTTTTAGCTCCAATTTGTTGCTAGCACCTCATTCTACCTCAAAAGTGCTCGATAGCTATAAAATGACCAAATAAACAAGTAAAACCAAGGAATAATCTCGGATTAGCGGAGCATGATACACATTTACGATGCTATCAAAATAACCTATTTATCTTTTAAAGATTATGAAATCTTTTCATATTTTCATTGTTGTTGGATTCTTAACAAGTTAGTTAGGATTTATTAATTTTTAAATATTAATAATGAAGCTCAAAATATTAATAAGCACCAACTATATATTTTTGATATCTAAACTTTATTCTTATTTCAGCTCACTCAACTTTCATTATTTCTATCTTAGTCTTTAATCTAGAAATTATTTTTAGTCTTGTTACTTTTTCCTCCTTTATTTAATAAAATTTTCTTAATACATGTCAAAACTTAAGAATGACATCTACAGCTAAAGTGAACAATAGCTTAGTTATACTTAGTATGCAATCCTTCCTTACAGATTATTGGAGGTTTAAATCTCTATAACAACTCCCACAAATTGGAAAAAAATTATAGTACTCTATTAACATGGTACAAAAAGCTATTATTTATTTATTTATTTATTTTTATTACTACATCCATTTTTAGGCTTTTGATCCCTTATTCCTTTGCAAAATCAGTTTATATCCTAACCTTCTCAATCTTAGGACTCCACTAGATTGATAAATTAAATAGCTAGTTTAACTTAACAATTATTATTCATAAAATCAACAAAGGAAATGCGCAAGTAAGAGAGGTATGAAACTTTGGCATTTGTTCAAACCATAAGACCCTAGGGTATTTACATAGCTGAACTCCTTAAAGAATTTAGCTCATGATTAAGAATGAATGAATAGATTTCATTAATTTTAATAACCATAATTACAACTTGAATGTTAAACAAGAATAGAAACTAACAAGAAGAAGAAAACAAGTAAATGAGTGCTCACAACTCCTTGGACAAATGACTCACTCTCTCAAGCTCCCTATGTTGGATTCTCCTTTCTCAAGGATGAATCCTCTCTCTACACTAGTTCTCACGGGGTAGGGAGGTCCTAGTTCTAAGTTCTTTAGAGGAATTCTCGCCTGGAAGAGTATTCTCAATATTTGGGGGAATATGCCTTGAAAGGCCTGAATTTCAGCAATGATCATGAAGAGAAAGACTTCCCTCCCTTATATAGACTTCCAAGAGGTTGAATAATGGCTGATTTCCACATTCATATAACTTCATAGTCAATTTTAGCATCGAAGAACGGTTAGAGACCAAGATTTCGCAACTGTGGACGACTAGTTACGACTTCCGAAAATTAGAATTTTGATGCGATTGTTGAGAAATTCTGCACAAAAAAAAAAAAAAAAAAACCTTAAAAAAATTATAAAAAAAAAACAAAAAAAAAAAAAAAAATATTAAAAAAAAAAAAAAAAAAACCTTAAAAAAATTATAAAAAAAAAACAAAAAAAAAAAAAAAAATATTAAAAAAAAAAAAAAAAAAAACCCTGTAAAAACTCATAAAAATGGCCCAAATTGGTAAAAACATACTTTAAGCATCCAAGTGACTTATTCTTGATCATTTTATCCATTAAGACCACAATTTGAGGCATTAAACATGAAAAAAAACCATTTTCACTTTAAAAAAAAAGTATCGAAATATAGCCTTAAGACATGCATTTCATGACATGTATCAAACATATATTATTAAAATGTCATGAGATTCTCACGATACAAATATCTCACAAAATAAGTATAACATCGTCACATATAATTTTCACATCATGATATTTGTCAAATACAATATTATCAATTCCAAAAGAAAAAAAAAAAATCACTGCACTCTTTGACAAAGTTTGACCGAACATGGTGCAATTTGGTCTTGAACCCATTGACGTATGGGAACTCATTTGACACACTAGGAGAAATGAAAACAACTACATATAAAGATTTCAACTTGAATGAAAACAACTACATATCAATATGAAAAAAAAAAGAAAAAGAAAAAGAAAAAAAACAACTTCCACCACAACACTCTTTTTTTTTTTTTTTTTTTTACAATATGTGGGGTATAGGAGATTTGAACTTCTTGCTTTGAGAATGATAGTACAATACTAAAATCATTGTATATCAATTATATAAATGACATATATCAATGTATTGATATAACAAAAATAAAGTATTCAGTTGAGTCATATAACAAATATAAATATATCAAATATACTCAATGATACACAAATGATACACAAATGATAACATTTAAATTTAAATTATTTGCTATATTTATAATTTTAAAAGACGATTGTTAAATTTGTAATTACTCATATATATATATATATATATTTATGCTACATGTTAAAATTTCTTAATTTAATACCTAAGGTTGTGGAATGAGACCATGTGAAAGGGGGAAGCTTATTTATTTATTTATTATTTATTTTTGTGAGAGGGAAGCTTAAAATGATAATAATTTAAAATCAACGTCAATCACGCAAACATCCTAAACAAAATAACTCATCATCACCATGTAATCCGGGCCCCACTTCACTTTCTCTAAAATTCCATTCATTAATTTAATTTTAATTTCTCTCCAATGTCTCATCTGACTAAGCTTCCATGTTGACTTTTATTCACAAAACTGCCACTCTCACTTGTTTTTCTTTTCGAAATTACATATATAATAGAGTGGGGGAATTTGCAACATGCGTATCTACTTAGAGATATGACAGATGAATGAGATAGTGACACGTGGGTCCATTGGGAAGTGATTTCGGTGACAGACGGTGATATATAGATAGATATAGATGACTGGATGTTATTTATTGGAATGAGAGTTTTAATTAAAATTGTTGCATGCATGGAGGGAGATACTTTTGACTTTTTAATGTGAGAGAAAAAATTAATTTATGAACAGAAAACTAAAGCTTTGTCTTTATTTCTTATTATTTTTTTTTGTCGGCTGCTTCTCCTAAGTTGGATTTTGGAAATACCAACTAAACAAAACCAACCCACAACCACATTATTTTATTTCTTTCTTTCTTTTTTAAAAAATTATAATTAACAAAATAGTGATTTTAAATATCACACAAAATTGAGAGAGAGAGAGAGGGGGGGGGGGGGGAGGAAACCCACTTTTGAAACAAAGTACAAAAATTTATATGCACCATATCAAACGTAATCATGTTTGAAAAAATAATTTGGGGTTGGATGCTAAATTGAGTTATGAAGTCTAGATATGCGCTAAAAAATCTATTTTTGGGTTTAAAGTTGTTTAGTCTTAGAATTAGAAAGTTGTGCTTGAGTTGCAGACTTGAATTATTAAATCAAGGGTATTTGATGTAATTTTTTAAAATATAAAAAAGTACAATTTTTTTTATAGTTATTTTTGTTTATTTAACTTTTTGTTCAATTACACACGTTGTATGGAAAACTTTATATAAAAAATCATCTAATGACTTGAAAATTGGTAAAAGAAATATATACCTAAGTATGAATACTTTTTTTTTTAAATAATATTTGACGTAAAATAATATATCTTTTACGTAAAATTAACAAAACTTGTGTGTGTCTTTTTCTGTTAAATAAAGCGATAAAGGCTTTCTGTAATCAATCAATCATTGGAAGGATACTTGTTATTGAGATGGGAGTGTGACTGGGCACTATATATGAATATATCAACTTAGTTTAGACGTTTGGAAGCACCTAATAAAATTATCTAAATAGTTTCTTTCAAAGAAAAAAAAGAGCATATTATAGATTATTTTGAAGTGTATAGATAATTTTACTCATTACATATTTACTTATTATTAATTAGTTTTGAGATGGAGTTCATATCTACTACTTATGAATAAATTATTATTATCAATTTCAAAAAGCAAATATAGAATTTGGAATGACACGTGTATAGAACTATCTGACTCCAAATGTCCGTTAGTGGCTCAAGCTACAAATAACTATTTTTAAGTTAACGATGCCATATGAAGAGGGAGAGAATTCAACTCATCAATCTTTTCACCCCAACATTTAATGCTTTCACCAACTAACTTAATGTTAAAAGTTATCAACTTGAGTTATTTTCTTAAGAAAAATATCAATTTATACTAATCTACTTTGAGGATTATATTCATTAAAGATCTTAACTAAAAATTATGTTAATTTAAAATTTTAATTTTTTTAATATATCAATTTATACCATTTATTACATTATCTTATTTGAAATAACATAGCGTAAAACTTATAATTTTATCAATTAAATCATATCTTTCATCAATAAAACAATTTAAACTATCTACTAGAATTTTATTTGAGAATTTCTCATTTCCATTTTATAAAATCGACCTTTGAAGAAGTAGACACATATGTGACAATTGATGCATGAATGATTTTCAAATGTAATGATAAAGAAGGGTCTCACTTGATTCATTTATGAAAATTTAGGAGTTTAATTAATACAAATTATAAGACAATCCTCTCCTATTCTGTGGCAAAAAAAAAAAAACAATTTGCCTTTGTTTTTTACAATAAAATCACAGATCCAATTTTGATGGCCAATGAGATTGTTGATTTCTGGAAATGTAGCAAAGCCAAAAGAATTATTTTCAAACTTGATATTGAAAAAACTTTTGATAAGGTGAATTGGAACCTTATATTGTCCATTCTTCATTTAAAAGGTTTCCTCGACCATTGGATTGGTTGAATCCGGGCTTGTATATCATCTGTTAGTTACTCTATCCTCTTCAACAAGAAACCAAAAGGCTATATAAAAGCAGCCAGAGGCATACGACAGGGTGATCCTCTCTCCCCCTTTTTTTTTTTCTTGCTATGAATTATTTCTCCAACCTAATGGAAGAAACTCAAAATAAAAATCTCATTCAAAATAATTATTTGCTGATGGTATAATCCTTTTTTTTTTTGGCTGATGATACAAAAATTCAAAACCTCTTCTTTGTTATAAAGGCGTTTGAACAAGCATCAAGCTTAATATTAACATGTCGAAGTCAAACTTTACTGGTGTTAATATTGATCAGTCTGCTATTCGTAATATTGAAATGATGTTGGGTTGTTGTCATAGTAGTCTCCCAATTTCCTACCTTGGAATGCCATTAGGTGAAAATCCCAAAGCTATCGACTTCTGGAATCCAATTTGAAAAAGATGTGAGAGGACTTGGCACTCTATTACGAATGTTAAATGGAAAGCACAAACAAACACTTTAACATCTAAAGAAATCAACAGGTAGTGGTAGAGATATCATAATTACAAAATAATGTGGATTGAGAGCTCCATTGAGCAGCCAAATAAATGATGTCTTCGCGCAATTGCCAAGTCATTCTACTTGTGTTTATATATATATATATGTATGTATGATTGTTCTTTCGAGCGATAGACTCCAAATAAATGATGTCTTTGCGCAAAATTTATGAGTGATAGATTCTATCAGTGAAAGACTCCTATCAACGGTGTGGTCTATCACTGATAGACCCCTACTATTGATATGGTCTAACACTGATAGACTTTGAAGACAGAATCTAAATTTTGTCATATCTGTAAATTTTTTTATATTGGGCTATATTTGGAAATGTTTTAGACCTGATTGCTATATTTGCAACTATTCGAAAAGATAATGGTAGTTAGTTTAAAATAAAAAGAAGCATAAGGTTTAAGAGAAATTGTTTTAAATGGCAAAATTGCTTAAAAATATTTATAAATAATAGCAAAATATCATAGTCTATCTGCAATGATTGCGATAGTGATAGACTACTATCTGTGTCTATCATGATACTGATAGTCACAGACAATAGTTTATCGTGGTCTATCACAGATAGACAGTAAAATTTTGTTATATTTATAAATATTTTAGTTTATTTTCATTTTAATTCAGGAATCATCTTGACAAATATGATAGTTTTGTGACTAGATAATTGTCAGTTCTGGACATAATTTTATAATTTACAAAGTAAATATTATACATTTGTTCCCCATAAAATTTTCAGGATTTTGAATTAAAAATTGTAGTTATTTTATTTAATTAATCATCTTTTTAATAAAAGATTCTCCCTTGTTTCCTTGCGCAATTTTTATATTCATGTCTAAGAAATAGATGGTTTATTCTTTTTTCTTTTGTCTTTCAGTGAAATTGTCTATTAAAATATGGTGAATTATTGAAAAAGTGGTTTTTTATTTTATTATATTTTATTCGAAGAAGTATCATACTTCAAACTACGCAATTTTCAAAACGAAATCCCACAATTTTGGCACATTTTTACTCTTTGTAGTCTTAGAAATTGTCGAATAAATTCTATTTTAAACAATAATTTAAAAGGACCGTTGCTTGACAATCTTTTTGTTTATTTTTCCTATTTTGTATATTTACGAAATCGGGTGAGAAAATGATATATAAGAATTGAATAGATTCGTCAACTGATTACGCATTAACTAAATACATGACATATTGTATACAAAATGATGTTCAAATTTAAAATTAAGTCAAATAGTATAAGAAGACTTGTGAATTGAAATAACTAAAAACCTCTAGATATGTTGGAGATGTCAGTAGGTAGTCAAGACACATTTTTGATAAGCGTCGTCCTCAAGACAGTTATTCGCCCTGCATAGGTTGTAAGCAAATTGCATCGATCCTCTCAGCAACATACAACGACTAACTAAAGTAGAACCGCAACCTTGAATTACTCGAATCTAACAAAATTTTTGGATACTTGCCCTCAACTCAACTTAAGATCAAAAGAAAGAAAAAAAGAAACAAGATAACTCTTCAATATGAAGTATGATACTACAAATGAAGAAACAAGTTGTTACTTGACCAAAATCAAACATAACTCATTCAAATTGAAGAAACTACAAATTTAACTTTCATATATGTTAAATTTGTACATGAAACATCATCTAATTTGAAGTTTCAATCCAATTTAAAAATTTCTAATCATGAATTTAATCTATATAATTAAATTCATTTGTTTATGTTACATTCAACTATTTCACTTTCTTTCACTATAAATATCCAACATCAAATACATACATACATGGCGTTTCTAATTTCTTGTTTCTAATTTCTTATTCGTCATTTGGAAGTATTCTTTTTCCAAATTATATAATATCTTAGAAAGAAAAAAAAAGCCTTTTGTTTCGTTTATCTATTTTTGATTAATCAAATAATAGAATACAAAGATTAATAAAAAAAATCCACAAATGATAATTAGAAGAAACACGATATAAGAAAGAATACCAAGTATTAGTATGCCTTAAAACTGATATGTGACATTTCAAACCTCTAACTACGGCAATATTCTATGGTTTACTTAGCTTGAGCACAATAATAGAATATTCAAGGATTTTGTCTTCAGCTGTTAATTGATTCAACAGTTCAAGGTTATTTTGTAATCATAATGTTTCAATATATCTTTTAACTTATGACTCTCATTTAACATTTCCTTTGTATTATCTTTTTCATCAATGAAGCTTTTTGTCCTTTGTATTTTCTTTTTTATATAGAAAATAGGCATTTTTGTGTGAATTTAAGCTATTAATTGAAATATTTAATCGTTCATTTTTTTTAAATAATGTGTAATAATCCAATATTGACTAATTAAATTGTAAAGAATACTTGATATTAACATAATCTTCATAGTATATGTTTTCTTCTTTTCAGGGATCTCCTTTGATTTTGTTTGATTGAAATATATATAAAATTCCCCTATTGTGGTTCATATTGATTATTTGAAAGCTTTAGTTGTTATTTAACAACTTCTTAAATATACTTTTCATTATTGTTTACTTGGCTCATTAATTCTGATGTTTAATGGAAAACTATCATAGGCATGACTTCTTCAAATTAAACCTCTTTTCCTAAATTAAGTTTAATAGTTGTTTAAAAAGATTTATATTATAATTCTCATATTTTTATTAAAGTTTACCAAAAACATCTCTATTAATAGTTGTGTTTTAAATTTGTGAAGAGTAGAATAAAAACATTGTCAATATTGTCAAGTTGAAGTTGTTTCTCAAATATTCCACCCAAATACTAGCAATCGTTTTTTTAAAAAATTATAAAGATTATTGTTAGTCTCTTCTTACTTTTCAATGAAAATAATATTTTAAAATTTAATTTCGATTCTTGAGAGAATGTCACATTAGGAAATAACATCTTAAAATTTAACTCGATTCTCGAAAGAATGTCACATTAGCAAATTCACTTTATCACATTTCAAAAATAGCCTACCAATACATAATTGATATGTAATTCACTAATGATGACAAAATCGATAAAGTACTCTAGTCAACATGAACATAACTCAACTAACATAAATTTATTCTATCAACTTCGAGGTCGGAAATTGGATTCTCCCACCGCATATATTACCAATAAAAAAAATTGATAAACTTTAATTAAAGGCATGATTAAAATTAAAATTCAATAAGGGGTTGTTTTCAAATATAAAAAAATGAATCAAAACATTTACAAATATAGCAAAATTTTGCTGTCTATCTATGATACACCGCGATAGACTATTATTTGCATCATGATAGGCACAAATAGTAGTCTATTGCGATCTATCGCCAATAGACTGATATTTTACTATTATTTATAAATATTTTTAATTATTTTTTTATTTAAGATAATTTCCCATTAAGCAATAAAGATAAATTCAATTCATCAACCATTTTTAATATAATTATTAAAATCAGTCCATTTTGTTTTATATAAATGAAAGAGGCTAGTTATTGACCTTATTTTAATATATTGCAAGCTTGACATGAAGCACATTACACATCACTGATTGATTAAACTTTATTATATACAATAACTATTTTTTATTCATCAGAATTCTAAAATTATTGAGGAGAAGTAGTCATGAACCCACAAGACCCAAATCAAAGTCCATCACTTCAAGTATTTGAAAGATTGTTGATTGAATAATGAATTCATATAAACCATAATTAGTGTCAAAATTCATTGAATGTAACATTTAAACAAACCAACAAATTATTATCTTTATAATAATTTCAGTTTGTGTTGGATTTTGTATGTTGTTCCTCAAACTAAATATTCAAAAAAGTGTAATATTTAGATACAATCTAGATGCACTTATCTTTATACATATCTTTTAGTTATATTAGAAAAAAATATAAGAAGATATATTTTTTTTAAAACAAAAAATTTGTCACTTCATAATTTATGATTGAACGTTTGAGTGGATTTCATAAAGATTAGTGCGGCTAAAAATGCACCCAATTAATTTTCTTAAAAAATGCAATCTCTTTAATACCCAATAATTATAAAGCTTTTAAACTTGAAAATTTTCCCATTCTCCTATCACTTGCATCACACATTTTTCAATCACGATAGAATATCTCAAAATAAAACATGAAAGAGCAATACTTAAGTGCAACTTAGGTTGCAACTAAGTCTCACTTTTTTTTTTCCATACATATAATAAAATATTTTTTAAAAAAATAAATTATCACGTGGTTATTTTTAATTGGGTATAGATGAATGGACCAAAATTTTTTCTAAATTACTTAATTTTCTCTCCATATCTACTTTAATTCTCTCACTCTCTCCCACTCTCCCATTTAATTTAACGTAATATATTTCTCTTACTCATAACTATGTTATGCGATAATACTTAGAAGAAAGGAAAAAAAAAACTATATTATCCCATAGATAACACGGCAAATAATTTTTTTAAAAAAATTTAAGTATAACCATCTATTTTAGATTTTTTAGATCGTCGATTGATCCAACAATTTAAGCTAGTGAGTGAAAGAAAATTTAATTATATCATTTAATATGGGCATTTCCTTTTTTTTAACGTAATTAGATAGATTTTTAGATGTCGAATATTGTATTTGAATTCTCAATTAGGCAATGCGTTAGACCGACTTCCCTACTAGGACTAGCACATTACTAGAATGCTCTCCCTATAGCGTGGAAATAACACAGACCCATAAAACTAATGCTTACTTCTATGGAAACACTTCGGTAGTTCAAGATGGGATATTGAAAGAAATAAAAGGACTTCCAATGCAGTATGGTTAATTAGGGGACATTCATGACACCCATCATTGACCTTTCTATGAAAGCATAGATAGGAAGTTAATACGCGGTAGACAGCCGGCTTAATAGAAGTACGCAGCGTATGATTGAAACCTATCCTAGAGTTTATGTGTATAATTGAAGCATATGACTTATGTCATATGTTCGATTTCATAAGATATCACTTACATCATTTTTCGTCTTCATTTCAATCTATAAAAATTATATGTTAAAAAATAAAATTAAGTTCAAGAGAAAATATATTTTAAATTTTAAAAGCATTATTGAAACATATTTTAAAGTTCATGAATATTTTGTATAATTTAGCTCATTATCTAACAAACTACACTAAAAATCATGATATTAAATTTTCGTCAACTATATCAACATTTTCATTGACATCGACAATAAGATAGAATCAACATTTTCATTATATCTCGGAAAAAGTTCATAAAACATATAAAAAATGAAATATAATATCACTAATTTAAATATAATATAAATAATAATTATTTTTTTAAAAAAATGTAACATGTTTATTTTTTATTCTAAATATATTTTTAAATTGTTAAATTTTATTACTTGAACTACTCTGGATTTCATACAATTTTTTAAAACAAATTCAAGCAAAAAAGTGAAACTTACGTTTTCTTAAAACAATTTGATTAAAAATTAAGGAATAAAATGATTTTTAAAAAAGAAAAGACGGATAGATTAGAGATAAAGAGGGTTAAGCAAGTGCAATCCTATGAGTGGACTAATCCAACTATAGTTTGTAGTTTATTATGCATGTGACTTTTTATTTTATTTTCTTATTATTACAGTCTAATAATAAAGATCATGTTAATTGGTGTATGGCCATTTTTTTTATGATATGTGAGATGAGAGAATCGAACTATGACTTCGAAATTTATAATATATACTTGAGTCATACTCAATTTGACAATTGACACATGACAAATAATCCTTCCTTCTTTTCAAAAAAAAAATTAATGAAGATGCTTTTTAATTTTCCCAAATATATTTTTCTTGCCCTTATTTATATATATATATATATCTACAAAGTTGGCTCTTTATAATCTTGAATATTTTATAAGAGGAATACTTGGGTGTTATCCAGATTACACCCATTTACATGCATTCCCTTCTTTTCAAAAGAAAAATTATTTTAAAAAAATTGTCCTTTTTTGGAATAAAAAGAAAAAATTAGTCCGTGATAATTTGTGATTGAACACTTAGGTGGGATATACAAAAATGGTGGAGCCTCGTGCACGTAAGTATTATTTATTTTATAAACCATCATGAAATATCTTAGTAGTAAATAAAGAGTATTGAATTTGATAAATAACTAAGAAATTTTAAGTTCAATCTACGGTGATAATCTTCTTAGAATTTAGTATCCCATCAGAAATTAACTAAGGTGCACATAACTTCGCCTAGAAGCTCATGAATATTAAATATATATATATATTTCATTTTATAAGAAAACCCCACCTTGTTTATTTTATTTATTTATTGTGTATATATAGCTCTACTCATGCATTAGCCCCCCCTTGCACTCCCACCTTCCTCTCTCTCTCTCTCCTTTTATTTTTTTTTCTCTCTCTTCTTCCATTTCCATGGCAGCTCTAGAAGACCATTACCAAACCAAACAAAACAACAATAATAATCCCACTACTCGCTTGAAGCTCTTTGGCTTTGACGTCCAAGAAGATCTTGAAGACGATTCTGCCCCAACTCCCTCCGCCTCCTCCGATTCTGGCGGCGGACTAGGACCCACCGCCGCCGCCGCCGGCCCCTCCTCCGGCGACCGTAAATACGAGTGTCAGTACTGCTATAGAGAGTTCGCCAATTCCCAAGCTCTCGGCGGCCACCAAAATGCCCACAAGAAAGAGCGTCAGCAGCTCAAACGCGCCCAATTACAAGCCTCCCGAAACGCTGCCGTTTTTAGAAACCCCATCGTCTCTGCCTTTGCTCCGCCGCCTCACCTCCTCCCCTCCGCCGCCGTCACTTCCTCCTCTTCTTGGCCGGTTTACATCCCCCGGGCCCCACCTCAATTCCAAGTCTCCCACGGCTGTGTCTTCACTCCCTCGTCTTACGCCGACGCTCCACCGCCGCCTTCGCCGCCTGACTTCTTTACGATGGGGTCTCGGTCAGCTCATCGGATGGTGGATGCTCCGACGTCGCTGAGCCGGTTTTCTAAAGTGGACGGTGGAACCGGGTTCGATGATGGACCGGGTTTGGATTTGCATCTCAGCCTCGCACCGGCGGCACCATAAAAATCGAAGCCTCCAACTTTTTTTAAAAAGAAAAATTATTTTTTAGAACTTAATGGTTAGTGTTTTGCTCTTTAAGCCACTCGTTTCTTTTCTTTCTTTTCTTTTTTTTTTTCCTTTTTTTTTTCTTAGAGAGAGAGGGAATTAGGGATTGAAACTAGATGGGCTTTATTTGGGCTAAGAAAAACAACAATGAAAAAAAAAAAAAGAAAAAAAGAAGAAAAGAAAACACTGATCTTGAACTTGTTCACGATGATCATCATCCATCATTTCTATTGTATATTTTTCAAATTTATTTATTTATTTTTATTTTCTGTCGAATACTCAAAAAAAATTTTAGTAATCAATAATGCTCAGTATTGTATTCTAGCTATAGCTAGTGATATCAATCTATCGGTAGGTTAAAGATTTAATATATATATTTTTTTTTTAAATTATTGGTTTTGGAAATTAAGTTAAAAAGCACTATACTTTCCTACTTTCCTCTATTTATTTATTTGTTTTATCATCTACTTGTTACAAGCATTTTAAAAAATTAAATTTTGAAAATAAAAATTAAAATAAGGAATTGGTGAGAAAACCAATACACAAGTTTTCAAAACCAAAAATCAAATGGTGATCAATCGGACTTTAATTTTTTTATTTTAGATTTTTAAAATTTGTGCTTGTTTTCTCACAATTTCTTCACAACAAGCTTCTACTTTCTTGAAAGTAACATTTGAATTCTTTAGTCAAAATGTATAAATGAATTTATAGAAATAATGTTTAAAAACTACATGATTGTGAAAGTATAAGTATCATTATAAATTAAATGGGCTAATGAATTTTAATTAAGAAGACAATATGGATGGGTTCACTTTAGTAGTATGAGTATATATAGACACGAAAAATAATTTCAAACATTTCAATCCTCAACAATTCTATTATTAATGCATTTATTTTTCCTTTTATTTTTATTTTGGGTTAGGGTCAATAACCCGTCAAATATCTCTCTGATGGTATGATATTGTCTACATTAGGCATAACTCTTATAATTTTACTTTCGAATTCACCTAAAATGGCTAATATCGTTAGAGATAGTTGTTCTTGTTTATATATCCATAACCATCATTCTCTATCTAACCAATGTGTGACTTTCATTGCATTCTCAACATTTTAGAATAGTGGAATTAGATGAGGCATTCATTACCTTTTGGAGCCAATCTTGCCATTGACATAAGACTGTATCTTCTAAGGGCAGAAACAGTGATCTTTGGCAACTGCTCATGGGTCACCACCATTCAAACGATTAATTCCAAAACTTTGTAGATGTTATTCTCGAGAAATATAGAGAAAGGTTTTATTTGAGGTTTTGGCATTTGATAATTAGAAGTCCACCCACCTTGGATTGATCACAAAGATGCTAGTAAGGAATGGCTTTATGTTATTTAATTTGTTGCTTAATTTATTTTTGATCTTCTTTATAATAAAGAAAACGAAATTCAAAGGACCATTATGTCTTTGTGGATGCAACTATAAAGGGGAGCCAACATTAGATTAATTAATTAAACTTTAGGTTTATCTTCTACCTATGCCCTAAAAAGAGAAACCTCCAAAAACTATTTCTTTGATTAATTGGCTCTGTTTTGTTTATTATTTGTGACCCTAGTGTTTTATAGGAGTGGCCACTCAGATCATTGTCATTTGGAAAAGTAATCAGTTGTAAAAATTCATACTTAATTTGCAACTTCTAATTGAATAATTGAACTTATATTTTGATTAAAAAACTAACTCTTTCTTCCCTAAAATTTGAAAATTGATTTTATTTTGGTCCTTATAATTTAAAGTACATCGAAACATTTAATAGTACTCTTAAATGGTACTTAAACTTGGTGTCTTGTCAATGATTTAAAATAGTTGTCCGAAACATATGGGTATAATACTAAAGTTGTTGATGGAAAAATTCAGAAAAAAAAAAAAACACACTCCATTGGTTAAATTTAGAGAAGTTGAAGGTAGTACTCTTAGAGTTCTTAGAATGAACTTATCCAGAATGATACTATAGTGATGTATTTATACGAGATTGAACCTAGTATTTTCAATTATCACTAATAGACTTGGAAAGCAAAATCTAAATTTTGCTATATTTGCAATTTTTTTTTTCATTATGCTATATCTGCAAATACTTTAAACCTGATTGCTATATTTGCAACTGCCCTTTTAAAATATAATAATTGTTAACATGATCATAATAACACCAATTAAGATAGTACTAACGTTTTCTATGAATTGAAAGTTCGAATCAGCATCTTTAAACTTTTAAATATTGTAACTTCTTCAAAAAAAAATGCACAACTTTTCCTTGGAGTGCACAACTAAATTAGTTTACATTAGCTAGGTAAGGAGAAGATTCATTGTATATAAGTGAGGACAATTATCTACAATTATATGAGACATTTGGGGTAAAGCCAAAAGTAAAGCCATAAAAATTATGTCCAGTTTACCCAAAGTGGATGATATCATACCATTGTAAAGTTATATGAAGGATTTTGGCAATAGACCTCTTGATTAATAATTAACACATACTTGATGCTAATTGAGATTAGTTCACTTCGTAAATTACGTGATAACTTAAGCATGATTAATATTATCACAAGTGAATACTCAGATGTTTGAATCTCCACCTCTATAAGAAAAACCCTTAAACTACTCTTCATGTCAGAAATTTAATTGTTATACGTACCTTTATAGCTAGGAATACGCAGAAACTAAACTAAACCGTTAAGAAAAGTATTTAATTAAAGACTCAAACTTACGACAAGCCAAACCACAATAAGTCAAAAAAATAATAATAAATAAAAAAATTATTGTGTGAACTGTTTAAGAAGCTTTGAAGTTGAAAGGAGAGGAGGGAGCACAGTATCTTTGGCCTTTAATGGCCAAATTCAATCTGATTATGACATGGCCTTCTCCATATTACTGTTCAAATTATTATTTATTTATTTTTAATTTTTTATGAATTTTGACCCTTTGGATTTTCTTCATTCAGAAACTAGGACAACACAGACCCAGAATCCATTCTGCCATTGGGGCCATTATATTGATTTCAAGTCAATCAAACCACCCCCACATCTTTCAAATCACTTTATTTTTTAAATTTTTGTGTAGTATATGGTTAGTTCGAGGATAATTCAATTGATTTGAACTTATAATATTAACTTTGAAGTCTGTGAGAGATTCGATTTTTTCATCTCACACATTGTTAAAAAAAGTAATAATAAAAAAATAAAAAAATAAACTTTTGTAGTGTCATTTCTTCTCCAATTATAATGATTTCTACTTAATGGATATTTTGCAAATTTTTTCAATCCACAAGTGAAAGGGAGAGCATTAGGGGCTGTTTGGGAGGCTGGAGTATAATCAAAATTATGAAAATCAGAAAAATGTTGAATGCGTGACGACGTATCAGGCTCAAAACGAAAATGGGATCGTGAAACGTGAAAATGGTGGAAAAGAGGACTTGATTAAAAATTGTCAGAATGAAATGACTTTAATATTACAAATCGAGCCTAAAATGCTCAATCCAAACATAGGTTTTGGATTACATTATAACTCAAACTCATTACATTATGGGCCCCCAAATTGTTCCACTTCTACCTCAAGAATAAGCAAAAAAATAACAGAGAAACTAAAAAAAAACAATAAAACTGAAAACACAAGAATACACAAAAATTTACGTGGAATACTCTAAACTCGAAAAAAAACCATGGCCCACCAATAATTCTCTCTCCTGATCTCCCAATCCCAATTACAAGAGTACCCTCTCAAAACTTTTGACTACTTACACATTTTTTTCACTCTCAAACTAAAGAATGCAAAAGGAATTTAATTAGAGTTAACACACCAAACTTAAAGTGTTCTAACTGGGACGACTTGAAATCAAAGTCATAGGCTTCTTTTAGAGTAGTAGAAGCCCATCACTTTCTTCAATTTTTCCAATGTGGAACAAACTGAACTTATAATATTTTGCCAAAACCCAACAAATTCTACCTTAGCAAGATATTTGAAGAATCCACAACATCCAACGTCTTCACTAACAATCATAATTCTCAACTCAGAGAACTATAACCTACTCCACTATAAAGAGTAGACCATTTGAAATACCACCTTCTAAAAATTTCTTTTTTAAACCTTGTTGATATTTATGGTGCAACTTCCACCTACTTGGCTCACCTGGAAGTTTTTAAGCCATTGACATAACTTCCACCACACGCTTTGCATAACCGTCAAGTTAATGCTCATGTGCGAACTTGTGGAACCGCTAACATCACATCCTCTGTCATGGTAAAGTGGACATACCACAAGGATGAATTTTGTTTTCTTTAGAGGAAGTCACCATTTCCCCTGACAAGAAAGTCACTATCAGCATCAGATCCAAAACCCTTTAATGAACTTGCTCTGTTTTTCTTGCGCTTACACTATCTGCATTCCCAGCATCTTATCTTCTCTGAACCTCTGCTGGAATCACTCTCGAACTTCACTAGAACATCATCACCGCTTAACTTGCACTTGTGTAACCCAGTTTGTATTAACACATCCCTGATTTGCACTTGCCACAAGCCGAAGTACATCCTTCCATTACATTTTCCCACATTAAACTTTATAAAACTTGACACACATCTGTTTCACTTCCTAGGAAAATAGCAAATAGTGACAACCCACACTATTAAGAATACCCGCAGCCCGTTTCAAAAATTCTTTTTTGATGTGGAAGGTCAGACAATACTGCTGTGACAACCCAAATTATTGAGGTAAATTCTCCTATTAAGATAATTTATATCATCTTGCACTATTTGAAATTATTTGGATGTCAAGAAATTTAATTTTCGATAGTAAGAATAATTTAACTTAAGTTAAGGAATTAAGTTTTAAAATTGGTAATTATAGTGGTTGGTGAGATTTTATGTGGATTTAAGGAAATTTTGGAATTGGCAAGAAATAATTGAAGTATAATATATTTTGGGAAAGTATATATATAGATTTGATTAGGTTGGAGAATTAAATAAATGAGATTTTATTTTGTTTGGGGAAAAGAAAACGGTAATGGAATTAATGAAGAGAAGGGATGAGGGTTTATTATAAATAAATCCTCCTCGGTTTGAGTGTAGATTAAAAAAAAAATAAATAAATAAAAAATTTTTTCTCTCTTCCCTCTCTCACGCGTTTGCCGCCAACCCCCCCTCCCTCCGATCTCTTCTTCTTCTCCTTCGACCGTGCGTCAGCTGGTCGTCGTCCGCGCTGCCGCCGTAGCCCAGACCTCAGCCAGTGGGGTCGCTGAGGGCAGTTCGCGTCGCTTGGCTGCCGCTCCCATCTGTTGCCGCCAAGGGTTGCCGGGAGGTGTCCTCGAATGATCCTTGTTGTTGCGGCCGCCTACCATCAGTCGCCGAATCTGCAGATTTGGGGGGGGGGGGGGAAGGGGGGCAATGAGCGTGGTTTATTTTTCTTAGGTAAGCTTTGATTGGGTTTCCTTGTGAGCCTCGTTTACCCAATTATTTTTCACCTTGGATTTTAATTTCTAGTGATAAATTCTTGGTAGGTGGCTTGAAGTTCGTCGGCTTGAAAGATTAGAAGCGACCCCGGGTTAAGTCACGTGTTGGGTATGAACTCTTTCGAATTAATTTTGAATTAACTTGTGATGGGACTAGGCTTTATGATTAACTTAAGTTGGGGATTTTACCGCCAGTTTTATTCAGGATTTGTGCAAGAATTTACGGTATAGTTAGTGATTTAGACCTAGACTCAGGTAAGTAATCTTACTACCCGAACCTCCTTCGTGCCAGTACGTTTAGTTGCTAAAATGTTGTAGGCTCCTTGGGCCACTTTTGAGATATCTCGCTTGTATGTAGTTTTCATGTTTGTTAAGTTATATGTGCCCATTTGCGTATGAACCTATGTTGTGGAATGATTATGAACTTTATTGATTGTGGACGTTAAGTAGTGGTTACTCTCCTACGTTGATTAGGTGTTCACCGGAGGTTGTGTTCTTTTGGGTTCACCAGATGTTGTGTTTCTTCGGGTTCACCAGAGGTTTGTGTTCCTTCGGGGTTCACTAGATGTTTGTGTTCTTTCGGGTTCACCAGAGGTAAGTGTCTCCTTCGAGATTCACTAGAGGTTTGTGGACACCAATAGCCAACGGTAGGAAGGGTCTAACCATTCACTCATAGAAATATAGTGGAGGATAAAAATATGTATGTCTCACATGTTTGACGCGCTTATTGGACATAGGTGCCTAGCCTAACCCTAGTAGTGGGGTTACTTACTGAGTAATATATTTACTCACCCTTTTCTCTGATATATTTTTCAGGTAAAGGAAGGAATGCGCCGACGAATGATAAAAAGAATCCTTGATGGCGTCACGGGACCCGTAGCAGCTTCCCCGTAGTTTTTATGTTTTGCATTGATCATTTTTGTCTAAACTATCTAAACATGTTTTGAGACTCATCTTTCTTATTTATTTATGTTAGCTTTCATTCATGAAGTTTCCTTTTATTGTTTTCCTTAGGAGTACCCTGAACCGAGGTCTTATTTATTTATTTATTTCATTGATTTATTGAGTAAAAACAAATGGTAATTTCACAGAAAGCATGGGTTCCCTTTTATCATTTTGTACAACGTTGTTTTTTAACTTGAGCATGCATTGGGTAATGCTCCGGGTAGGTAGTTGTTAGTCGGGTCGTTACAACTGCAACCACAAAACATACTCAAAAATTTAAGAAACTTCGAACCTAAAGCTCTGATACCACTTGTTGGGAAAAATCTCTCATTTCTACCACAAGAATAAGCAAAATAACAGAAATTAAAAAGAAAGCAATCAAACTGGAAATACAAAAATTTACGTAGAGAACTCCAAACTCAGAGAAAAACCATGACTCACCATAAAGAAATCCACTATGTGAAAATTAAATTATTACAATCACACATAATAATTCTCTCTCCCAATCTCAATTACAAAAGCACTCTCTTAAAGCTTTTGATTACTCACATCTTTTTCCCACTCTCAAACTAGATAATACTAAAGGAATTTAATTAGACGTAGCACACTAAGTGTATCACCTTTTTTTATCCTGCTTCATTTAAATTAATTTATTTTTAGATTGATTTTTATCTTTCTTTTTATAATCTAATTTTGATTGTTATCCCCCTTTTATATGCTAATTTTTACCTCTTTTAACTTCTATTTTAGTTTGGTTAAAGTAACCAATTTAGTTAGGGTAAAAAGGGAAGAAACAAATCAAATGTCAAAAAATTTTGAATTTCGTTTGAGTTGTCTAAAAATTATTTTTCCTTTTTTTGCTTAGGCTATGTTTGGCAAATTTTCAAAATTGAAATAAAATCCATTAAAAAAAATAGGCAATTGTGGAAATGACTTTAGCCTTTATAATCCCCTATTCTCTCCTAAAATCGTACCAAGCCACCACTTCCATTAACCTACATTTTCTCTTCAAAAAAAAACTCTAGCCTCCACACCCATTCTTTTTTCTTTTCTCATCAAACACCATTCCCTTCTTTCTCAACAAAAATCCTAGAGAACCTCCATCTATAACCACTCCAAAAAATCCTCATTTTCTCTTCCAAAACAAAAACCCTAGAGTCTCCATCTTCACGTTTGGTGTTCTTGTTTCAGGGCGGAGGGTGTTATATATTTTGCTATGTTTTAATCTTTTTTTAATTTTATTATTATTTATTTGTTTATTTATTTGTTTATTATTATTTATTTTCTTGAGTTTATCTTTTTATATTCTTTGTTTGGCATTTTTCTTGGTCTTTATTTGTCTATTTTATCTTAAGTTTCAAATTTAAACGAATGTTGTGGGGATGCTAACACCATTTTTGTGTAAAAATGATTGGTGGCAACTCCTTTTTATTTTCTTTTAAAATTAACTCTTTTCAAGAATGTCGGTCGCTTCACATCGTTTCGAGCACGTGGTGACACCAAGCTTAAAGTGTTTCTAACTTAGACAACTTGAAATCAAAGGCATAGGCTTCTTTTATAATAGTAGGTGTCCATCACTTTTTTCAATTTTTCCAATGTGGGACAAACTACACTTCTATTATTTTGTCAAAACCCAACCCAAACAACCACCTCAAAGCATTGAAAAAAAGAATAAATTTATTGTAACCTCTCTAAGCTTCGGTTTTTTAGTTAAGTATTGGTATAACACGGTGTTTGAGCATAAAGTCTTATGATTGGACCCTTGTAATGACATTTTCTTTCCTATCAATATTGATTTCTATTTTTTGGCATGGTATAAATTTTTAAAACTCACAAATGAAGAAGAATATTAAAGCATTGAAATAATAAAAATTACTGCAATTTCTAACCTTAATTGTTCTTGAATTTAGTATTGATTTAACGTGGTATTTGATAATAATAATAAAAAAAGAAGTTATATGTTTGAACTTTTATAATATCATTTCTTCTTTAATTAATATTGATTTTTACTTTTTATATATTCTACAAGCTTTAAAATTCACTAGTGATGGAGGGTGTTAACTCATTGAAATAATTAAATTTACTAGAATCTATCCCCTCAAAATTTTTGAGTTGGTAAGTGATTTTTCATAATTGGCTTAATTTGAGTGCATACATTATCTCAATGTGTGACAAAATTTTCCTTCTCTACTCTCATTTGAATTTTCCTCCACCACTTTCTCATTTCAATGATCATGCTACATTACTAGTTTTCGGACCTGAAAATGTAGTTCACTTGGTTAATTAATACTTAATAAATTATATTATTAATTAAAAAAATGGTCAAAAATTTTGAATCTCCACCCTCTTCCTCCATTACAGACATTGTTCTTAGACTTGAAAGAGGAGTCTTGGGCTAAATTAAGAATCGATTTATTTATTTATTTAACTTTTAGCAATGAGATTTCCTAAAAAAAAAAGAAAGGCAAAGGAATCCCCTTTTACACAATCTCTAAAACCAATATTCAATAATTTGCACTCTAGTTAAATATATATTTCTAGGATTTATTTTTGTTTTTATTTTTCTACATGTCATTAAGTTATGACATGTTCTTCTTCTTCCTTAAAAATGGTTGGTGTTTGGTTGGTTTTACTAATAATGTCGTGAAAAATGTTGTCATGCAAGAAAGTCATCAAGCTGCCGTGAAGAAAACAGAAAAGTTCTTAATTACTTTGTGGAAAGTTGGTTGTTTCAATTGGTTAATGAAATGAATGTGGTTTAAGAAATTTACAAATTATGTAAGTAAAGAAAGAATGTGCTTAATTTAAGAATGTGATCGATTAAATTAAGTCAATTGGATAACTATTTAGTTTTTTTTTATTTAAAATTAAGCTTATTAACACAATTTTCACTTAATGATTTATTAGTCTTGTTTCTTACCTCTTAGGACATGTTTTCAAATTAAAATCCTAAATTTAAGCTCATAAGCACCAATTCCTTCCTCCAATGATTTATTGGTTTTGTTTCAAACTTTTTAGGGCATGTTTTCAAATTAAAATACAAGTCAAGTTTTAAAAAGAAAAAAAAAAAAAAAGTCTTTAAGCTCCATTAATATTTGATAACAAATTTCCTTTTTAGGTTTTAGTGTTTTTGAATTTATGCTTATTTTTCCTTAATTTTTCTATTATGGGTTTCACCTATCTCAATCACTTTATCTCAATCACTTAAGTTCCAAGTCAAATTCTAAAAACATAAAAAAATAAAAATTGAAAAGCAATTTCTTTTTTTAGTTTTCAAAACTAAACTTGGTTGAAAGTGGATAAAGTAATTTTTTTAATACAACAATTATGGAGATAGGGGATCAAATCTCAAACCCCTAGGATGGAGGGGTGGAAGACCATGTCAATTATCGTTGGGCTAAAATTCACTTTGGCACATAA
Source organism: Citrullus colocynthis (assembly GCA_031780015.1). Lineage (NCBI taxonomy): Eukaryota > Viridiplantae > Streptophyta > Magnoliopsida > Cucurbitales > Cucurbitaceae > Citrullus > Citrullus colocynthis. The sequence goes on along the minus strand of QLSR01000062.1, from coordinate 1,484,800 downwards.
CAAAGTAATTTAGAGGTGACCGTAGAAAATGTAAGTTTAATTTTCTTTAACAAAAAAACCAAAAACCAAATGGTTATCAAACGAAACTTAAATAATACATTTTTGTTTTAGAATTTGGTTAAGAATTCAAATATTATTTTTTTAATGTAGCAAAAAAAACCATAATTTTTTTTATAAAAAAAAAGTTAAAAACAAAAATATAAATGATTATCCAAACCAATCCTAAAATATGATAAATAAATTAGCTATATAAAGAAACTTTTTACATGAGAAAAGAAAAGTTGGTTGATATATTGTCGAACTACTCAGAAAAACCCTAATTATATCATATAATTGATAAATAATACGATTTAGATTCTTTGGCAACAATTTAGATCTTAGAAAAAGCTTGAAGCAAGACTCTATGAGCTGTTAAAGTCATATTATAATGAATTGAATCCATGCATTTCAACTAATACCAACAAATTTGAAGAAAAGTTGCTATCAAAATAAAGGACTAATCAATCAAAAGAAAGTGTCTCGTGGGTATAAATGGTAGCTTACTTGCAAGAGTGAAAATTGGACATAATCCATTTAAAAGAGAAGGGAACAAAATCAATAATTGACCCAAATCACCATTTTTCTTTAGTGATCATGATATTAACCATATCGACATTTTTATTGACATATCTATATTTTTATAGATCCAACATCAATAGAGAAAGTAAGTTGATATTTTCATTATATCGTTCAAAAAAATTTTATGAAACACTAAAATAAGCAAAAAAATATCACTAAAGTAAATATAATATAAATAGTAAACTTGTTAGCTTGTTCAAGCGTACAATGTTTATTTATTAATTTAAATATTTTTTTTGAATTTTTCTATTTTTATAATTTTCAAGAAATATCCATTGAAATCAACATGTTATCCATACTTCATTTGACATTTGTGTAAAATTCAGCTTACTTAGAGTCTAATGGAAAGATTAAAGAAACACCAAACAAAATCCATTTAGTGGTGTTGAGATGCCATGAATTTGTTATATTACACTCCTAAGTTATATTGAGATTAATTAATTATATGTTTGTTTTTGCTTTGTGTCTTTAACTTGAGCCTATTTTGTTTACGGTTTTAAGAGAGGTGTTATATATATGTAAACTTCTTTTAACTCCAAGTCTTCAACTACATATTTTTGTGTTCTAGACATAGTTAACATACTATTAGTGAATCACATAAATGTGTGTTTCATTCTTCTTCTTTTTTTTTAGGATAAATTTTTGTAATGATGGGTAGAATCCAAGAAAATATAAATAGTTTTTTTTTATTTTTTTATTTTTTTTATTAAGAGAAGAGAGGAATGATTCAAGGTCAATAATGAAAACTTTTTGTCCCTTGTCTTTGTATTAAATTTTTTAGTGTGTTTTAGGAAAAAAAAAATCTTGTTGGTTTGATGTTAGTAGAGAGGATGAGAGAGAGAGAGATCTAAAAGCTATAGAAACGCATAATCATAGATTTGAAAAACTTGTGTTATGGGAAAAAGCTACTACTTTACAAAAAGATTTTTGACAATATAAAAATTTGACAAGAGATCCCTCGACATTTAATTTATAGTGGTAGGTGAGAGACAGTAGAGAGAGAAAATTCATAAAAAAATAATAATAATAAAAACTTTTTAAAAAAAAAAAAAAAAATTCCACAACACAATTCCTTCTCGAACTTACTAATATTGTTGAATTAGGGTATGATTTTTGGGGCCAATCGTTTTGGTTGTTGAATAGCACTTATAAACTGATATGGACATCCAGTCATCCACTCTCTTTTTCTCTATCTATATCTACGTCTATTAAGGTGGATGTTTGTAACCCTCCACTTAGTTTCTACACTATATGATCTCTTTTTTCTCACTCAATTTTTATAATTAAAATATTTAGACTCATTTGATAACTATTTGAATTTCGATGATTTTAACCGATGCACACTATTTTTATATATAGGTTTCTTTGTTTTGTTATCTACTTTTTAAGAGTATTTTTTAAACTCCAAACCAAAATTTGAAAACTAAGACTCGATCATCGTTTGATAATCATTTGATTTTTTAGTTTGAAAAAATTGTGGTTGTGTTTTCATTTAATTAACTTTGTCATGGTTTTAAGTGATTTTGGATGAAACATTTGAATTCATACTCAAGTTTCAAATTAAATTGTGTTAGGCTCCGTTTGGTAATTATTTGGGTTTTGGTTTTTAGTTTCGAGAATTAAATCTATGAACACCCCTTCCACCTCTAAAGTTATTGCTTTGTTGTTATCTACTTTTGACCAATGTTTTTAAAAAAAAACAAAGTCATGCTTTGAACATTGAAAAAAGTAGTTTTTAAAAATTTATTTTTAAAAATTTGGCTAAGAATTCTAACTCTTTTACTTAAAAAAAATGCAAATTATTGTAAGAAATTGAGAGAAAATATACTTAATTTTTTAAAAAATATAAAAAACTAAATAACATATCAAATAAAGGCCATAGTCTTCAAAACTTGGCTTTTGGATTTTGAAAATTTTCCTAAAAATTAGGGAATAAAACAAAGAAACTAAAAGTATTGTTCATATATATGATTAATTTTCCAAAAATAAAAAACTAAAACTAAATAGTTAGGAAACTTATATTAAATGATTGTTACAAATAGTAGCAAAATATCACATTCTATCACGATTTGTGGTAGATAGATAGTGAAATTTTGCTATATTTGTGAATATTTTTATTATTTTATATTTGAAAACAACCCGGCAAGCAAGGACAAACTTGGAATTTGGCCAAAAAAAAGAAAGTTACGAACCAAAAAGTAAAATAATAATAATTAAATATAGTTATCAAAGAGGGCAAAGTTGAATTAATGTTGTATTTGACATGGAAGTTAACTAATTATCTGATGCAACAAGTGAGCTCTCAAATGTGTTAACGTTGTGCAACATATTACCAAGTCTTGCCTAAGGCTATATGCAACTTAAGAACAAATTTTAAAACATGCCCACATCTTATTGGAGCGTTCAAATACTATATTAGTTTTATGGATGTTTATATTCACTACAATTGGGTTTATTTCCTAAACTCTAAAGTCTGATGTGTATCAGGTTGCTTGTTAAAAAATTGTTGAGTTATCCTATTTTACATCTCCAAATTGATTGGGGGGAGTTCAAACCATTTATTCCTTTCCTTAATCGTATTGAATATTACTTTTCCTCACACATTTCAATAGAATGAAAACATATATATTATGGATACTGGTTCAACTCTTCTTTCTCAAGCAATTCTTCCTTTACAATTTTGGATGAAGCCTTTGCCACTATTGTCTATCTAATAAATAGGTTACCTACACTTGCACTGAATCATGTTAGTCGTTTCGAGAAACTATTTGGTCTTAAGCCCAATTATACTTTCGCAAAAAATTTTGCATATAAATGTTTCTCTTGTTTGAGACCCCATAACTCTCATAAACTTTATCTTTTGTTCCACAACTTGTGTTTTCGTGGGTATAACAACTCTCATAAAGCGTACAAATGCTTATCTTCTTATGGCCTTTTTTTTCTTAATCTCTAGACATGTTTTATTTGATGAAATTTGCTTCCATTTTTCTATTTCACATTATCAGAATCCTATCTTATCTAACAATGTGCTTGTGTCTCATGTTTATGTTATTATTCCACCTTCTTTTGAACCATAATGAGGGAAGGCATAATTTTGTTCCAATTACTAATAACGTTCATCATGCAATCCCTACTAATGTACATCCTTTAAATACATGTTCAATTGAACGATCTCAAATAATGCTTCTCAGAGACCTACTAATAATACATCTGCTGATGCTACATCTATTGCTCCTTCAACACCGGTTTCCACTCATCCTATGATTACTCGAGGTAAGAGTGGTATTTTTAAGCCTACTTAGTTGATTATACTCAAACATAATCATTTGATGCTATGTCTTAATAATAAAATTAAAAAAGAAGTACACGGTAGTTAATTCCTAAGCCTCATGATAAGAAAATTGTAGGGCGTAAATGATTCTATAAGGTGAAATGAAAGTATGATGGCTTTATTGCCATATATAAAGCACGTTTGATAGCTAAGGGCTTTAAACAAACTCCTATATAGATTATGTTGAGATGTTTAGTCCTGTTGTTAAACCTATTACAATTAGGATACTACTTACATTAGTGATAGCATCGAAAACGTGTTATCCTGCTCTGCTTAATTGAGGATTGTCCTTAGATTCTATATGTTTATTGCATGGTTTTATAGATATCAAGCACCTATGAGGTACAACCAGACGTTAGATCTTCAATGGAGCTGAAACGGGTCAAAACAAAGTTTAATTGCATCAACCGAGAAAGAGGGAAGCAAAATGATCGAAATGCCCTTGAAGCCATGACGCAGCGGTGTCACATAGGCGTCACTGCTGCGCTTTTTCTTGAGAGCTAGGAATTTGGAGCAAGGCCCCAACGTCATGACACTCCGATCTTAAATACGTGAAGATCCCCATTAGTACCGCGACACCAACCCGATTTTATAAAAGAAGTTTCAACCGCCTAGGTCAGGAGATCTCAGATTCCAGCCGCACTTCACAGATTTTTCCGCTCTTTTCTTCTCCTTTCTTTCCCCTTTTGATTATTTTGAAGTGTCAAAACGATATCTTGGTATGGATTATGTCGATTATTGGCTAAGGTACATTATCTAGCTTAGGCTTAGAGTAGTTTCTCCAATTTTGTGCACTTAGGAGGTTTAGATCGCTCTAATTTGATTTCTTGTATTATCTTTCTATTTTTTCTCAATTATGAAACATATTTGATTGCATTTCAGCATACAATGTATGATCAATTGCTAAGATTTAATTTGTAGATGGTTGAGAAAACCTATCATTGCCCTTATGATTTGACCCTATCCTGTATGCTCGACAAGGAGAATTATTTCATGATATTCATTTATATAGGAGTGTGGTTGGTGTATTAAAAAATGCTAGTCTTACACATCTTGAAATATCTTCTAGTGTAGACAAAGTCGGTCAATTTGTGCATTCTCCACCTGTTTTACAGTGCCAATTGGTTAAGTGAATATTAGCTCAAATGCTCTCATGATCTGCATTTGTTTGGCTTTGTTAAGGCAGATTGGACCTTTGATCCTTATGATTGCAAACCGACCTCTAGATTTTGTGTTTTCCTTGGAGGTAATTTGGTTGCTCAGGATTATCCAAGAAGCAATCTATTTTTTTCTCAATGTAGCACTGAGGCCGAGTATTGGTGTCTTGCATTCTTATTGCTATTGAAATGGTATGTAATCATTTTTTATTAAACGACTAATGTATTGATTTATCTAATCCACGTATCTTGTGGTTTGATAACCTAATTAGTGCACTCCATCTCCATCTTAGTGTAAATCCCATTTTGCACTCTAAAACCATGTATGTTGAGCTTGACATTTACTATATTTGAAGTCTTGTATTCAATAAAAAGATTTGCGTTCGTCACCTTCCAGCTATATACAGAACAAATTGCAGATATTTTGACCAAACCACTTTTCTAAATTAACTTAAAACCAAACTCACAATTGTTGTTGTATGGAACATTGGTTTGCAAGGGGTGTTAGGCAGCCCATTGGCCAGGCCATCATCTATTATTTTCTTTTCTTTCACCTTCTAAATATTTTCCATTCGGTTACCTAATGAATTATCTTATGTGTGTGTCTAGGATTGCAAGAATTTTCATCTCATTGCCTCTTTGCTTATGGCTGGTCGTCATTCTTACAAAATATTTATATATATAAAAGAAACAAAGGGTTTTCCCTACCTTATTTCTACTAGTCGAGGACTAGAAATCTTTAGAATATAATTATAAAATACATATAGTAGTAAATATATATAAAATTTAGAAGTAATGAAAGATATAAAAAGATTGTTTTCAAATATAGAAAAATGAACCAAAATGTTTACAAATATAGCAATTTTGCTGTCTATATGCGATAGACTACTATCTACGTCATGATAGACATAGATAGTGTTTACCGCAATCTATCTGCGATAGATTGTGATATTTTGCTATTTTTGCAAATATTTTCAGCAATTTTGTCATTTAAAATAATTTTTCAAGATATAATGGTTAAAATAATACATATAATTTATTTAATAATAATGGATATGAAATGTGTTGGGTGCAAATTAAAATTTTTGAAACATAATTTTATAGGGTAAAACATATTTAGTTGAACGGATATAAATCTCATTAATTTTAAAACATAAGTATTGGACATGAAGTTTGAAAGTAATCAATGAGGTAAAATAAAGACATGATACAAAAAAATATATAAATAATTTCTCCATAAATAGTTTCTCAACTCCTCTCTCAATATCTCCATCTTCCTCTAGTTATCTTGTCCATATCTCTCTCTTCTCTATTTTATTATGCATCTCGAACATCTTTAATTTGGAAGAGAATAATTTTAAAATATTATTTTTTAAAGTGGATTTCCATTCTAATCTTTCTAAAAATTGAGTTTGTTTAATATGTTAAAACTTTTTTTATCACACATGCACAAAAGTTTTTCATAGTATTTGATTTAAATATTGAATTTTTAAGGCCAATAAAAATCTCGAGGGAAGAATAAAATTATAAAAGTATTCTATTTTATCAATTTTTTTCTTAAAAAAAAAAGGGGGAAATGGGTCCATTAACATACCCTATATTAGTTAATCCTACGTACAACCATAAATTTATTCTATCAACAACAAATAGAAGAAAATTTATATGAATATAGTAATGGATATCAAATATGATTTTGAAAAAAAAAAATTAGAAGATTTAAATTAATAATATATCCTTAAATATTTTCTCAAACTCCCCTTCCCGTATCTGTATCTTCCCCTAACTAGATGAAGGGTTTCCAAGAAGTCATTGATAATAAGTTTTCATGAGAAAATAATGTTCTCCCTCTCTAGACTGCGTTGCATTCCCATATGTTACGGTTGGTTTCTCCAATCTTTCACTCCTCACCTCTTTACTGATCAAAGCAACCAAAGGGGAGAGAATGAATATAGTAAACAATCTCAATCCCAACATCTATATTTTGGGTATCAATCTATAATTGAATCCTCCTTACCATATGGTTGCAAAGAGAACAAATTTGAGAAGCAACCATGTGTTCTTGCACTACAAATATCAAAATTCCTAAAAGAACAAATGCAGAAATTAGGGACTAATCTAGTGATTGTCTTGTTTATTAGAAGAGAGAGATTGCCCTTTTGTAGATTTTCACAAAAGTGGATTTGTTGGGAACGATTTGTGATTGATCTTTTTATAAAGATGTAGCTTTTTGTTCCAAAGGTTTCAAAATGAAGAGATATTAAAGTTTAAAAAAATTTAGGTTAAAAATGAACATAAAATTAAAGGAAGAAAAGATATCTCATTATATGGTTAGGATTTTGCCATGAGGTGCGAATATGTTGTTACCATTCCTGAGTTTTCATTAGGTGTGAGGAAGGGTATGAGTGTGAGGATAATATGGACAATATAAAAAATGTTAGGAGTAAAGAGGGAAGTTAAAAATTATCCGCTATTAACTATAATATATAGATGTTTTTTGATGTGAAAGATGTTTAGCTTTTATTTTTAGATATACAGTTGGATATAATACACTTAAAAAAATTAACAATTGACATTAGAAACAAGTTTAAAATTTTGCCAAAAAGGGACCTTTTCTCGACAATGGTGTGTGAGTGTGGAGTAGGCAAAGTATTGTGGTGCGTACCAGTGTCAACCATTGGCTTTGTCACTATGATGCATTAATAAAATTAAAATTAAAATGTGTATCCAATAAGAGAGGATGGATTCTAAAACATTAATGTTTGAGGAAGCTGATTAGATATCCCCAAAAGTCAGCTAAGAAAAATGGAAATTTTAGTTCTTGATGTGAGACACTCATTTTGCTCTCTCGATTGCTACACTTAATAAAGAACCATTTCAACTTTACACAACTTTACAATATTCTTAGTGGGTTAGTTATTGATTGGCAAAAGAAAGGACTTTCCTATATTTCCTCCAATAGGGTTACTGGTTTTTAATTATATAGTTTTTCTACCATATGTTATTATAATTTTATAATAAATAATATATCTATAAATATCTAATAGACTAATGAACTTTTAATTTGGTAGGTAGACTTTAGACATTTATTAAATATAAATTTTATTTATATATAATAAAACATTAAAATTTGTAAAACAAAACTTGAATACGTTAGAGACCTATCTAATATAATATTGAAGCTATAAAGATCTATTAGACATAAAATTGAAAATTTAAAGACTTAATTAGATGATGTAAAATATGAAAAATTATTATAAATAGAAAATATCAAACTATTTACAAATATAGCAAAAATTTACTTTCTATCACAGATAAAAAGTAAATTTTATTATGTTTGTAATTATTTTCAACAATTTTTTTTTTATTTTTAATACATTTCTTAAAACATAGGGATGAGATCATCCCAAATCTATAAAAAAAATTAGAGCTAAACTTATAATTTAAGTTAATATTTTAAGCGTGAGTGCTCAATTATTAATCACAAAAAAAATATAATAATAGAATGTGCACAATGTTTCAAACTCAAGGATTCTTTACTCTAATCACCTAAACCACAAATAAAACTTAAACCTTTTTTTAGTGCAAAATAAAACTTAAATCAATAATTGGTTTTTGAACGGTTTAGCTAACATTAATAAATCTATTGCTAATGTATTAAACTATTAAAAAAAAAAAGATTATCTCAAAAAAAATAATAATAATGGTACTGAAGTTTTTATTTCATTATAATTATCATATAAGTACATATTACATCATTTTCAAGTCAATATAATTCATATGAAACAGAACAAATGGGACAAACAGTACTTGAAATACATAGAAGAAAAAAAAAAAAAAGAAAGAAATTAGAATTTTTTTTTTTTTTTTTTTTTTTTTTTTTT